>VCRD01001425.1:0-22245 GCA_006783055.1 Trinorchestia longiramus
CTCTTTGTTGCTGTACTGCTTCAATAGGTGGGTCGTTCATCATATGTAGGAAATGCCGATTATTAGCATCAGCATGATTGACATAACATCTCTCAATGTTCAATGCTCATTAGCCATGTTTCACTCCATTGGAGTAGATGATTGAGGTTCGATTGAATAGTCATTCTGACTCCTTCGGTGAACGCTCTGTGACCAAGTTTCGTGTCATCCTCGAAAATGTTGATTTTATTTATGATTCTGATGTCAACATCGTTAATGTAGATGATGAAGAAGAGCAGGCCTTTGGGAGATTTCTGATGTTACATACGCCAGATCACTGGCTTGATCATGAATCATCACTTCTTGAGCGCGACCAGTGAGCGTTTTGTATCCATCGGGAGTAGAAACCTCGTATTTCATGTGCCTCCACTTTATCCATGAGCCTTTCGTAGGGAACTTTGTCAAGGGCTTTCTGAAAGCCAAGGTGTTCAAAGTGTACCGGTTTGTACAGTCGTATATGAGGTTGACTTCTCCAAAAAAGTCGAGAAGGTTTGTTAGACAACTATGTTTTTCCCTGATTTCATGCTGGGTGTCAGGGATTAGGTTTTGGGCTTGGAGATGTTTTGTTACACAGATTTTGAGTAAGCCTGTGTTCAGGCATTTCATTCATGTACATGCACCTTAATGATACACATACCCAATGGGTAAAGATGTATGCGAGGAATAGGAATAACAGTCATACTCCCAGTTAACAATTTTTACGCAATAAATACGACTCACGTGGTACATACATGACTTTTGGTACACAATAGTTAAATGTAACTATTGTATTGTCTCATAGACCATGACTAGTTCTGTAAGGATAAATGATGAGGTCGTTGGTAGATGATTTAATTGGGCCGTGATCTCAGGACGCATACACAATTTATAATCATAGGAAAAATCATCCAAAAATTAAAACTAAAAGATCAATTGAAATATAACTGGCTGATGAACAACGTAAGTGAGTCGTGGTGAGGCTCTAGCTTGTGGAAAAATCTTTTAGTCGAAAATACATTTGACTAAAATACAAGTCGATTTACCCTGAGGAATACTTTTTGTACTAGAACTTTTCCCTGAATGTGTGAGTGTTTCATCATTATTTACGTATCTTCTTATTTATGTTTTATCTCTTATTATTGTACATAAAATCTTCTATTGTGTGTTTTATTTATCGATAACATGGCCGTGTAGAAAAAGAAAGCTAATAATGGGGAAAAATGGTGCTTTTTATAGTAATCCAGCGCCTTTGGTATTACATATGAATATAAATATTATATATTATATTATTTATTATCACTTGTTTATTTTTTTAATCTATTGAGAAAAAAAAAACAAAAAATAATTTCCCCCATAGAAATGACAGGTGAAATGGTCGCTACTGCGTGTGAGAGCTCATAAGTCTCATCAACTGTCCAGTGATGACGCTCACGTATGCAGACCTACTTACTCCTCAACACGAAAGTACCAACATGTTTACGGTAGAATTAATTTCTAGGTATGGACATGAAATGTACAGTAGAAAACATCTCATGGATTGATGAAAAAAGACTTTTGTGGTAGGAAGTGGACTAGTGATGCTTGGCTAGCTAGGCTTAGACTAGCTAGGTTTGGACTGAACTTGGACTAGCTAGGCTTAGAATAGCTAGGCTTAGACTAGCTAGGCTTAGACTAGCTAGATTTTCACTAGCTAAGCTTGGACTAGCTAGGCTTGTACTAGCTAGGCTTGGACTAGACTTGTACAAGCTAGGCATGTACCAGCTAGGCTTGGACTAGCTAGGCTTGTACTAGCTAGGCTTGGATTAGACTTAGACTAGCTAGACTTGGAATAGCTAGGCTTAGACTAGCTGGATTTGCATTAGCTAAGCTTGGACTAGCTAGGCTTGTACCAGCTAGGCTTGGACTAGACTTGTACTAGCTAAGCTTGTACTAGCTAGGCTTGTACCAGCTAGGCTTGGACGAGATTTAGACTAACTAGGCTTGGACTAGACATGTACTAGATAGGCTTGAACTAGCTAGGCTTGGACTTGCTAGACTTAGAATAGCTAGATATGCACTAACTAGGCTTGGACTAGCTAGGCTTGGGCTTGGTATCTACAATACAATGCTCTTAATACATGCATACCCGTTCTGATTTCAGTCCAATAATTTTTTCAGTAATTGATTGGAAGAAATGGGACGGACATACACAGATAGATAGAGAGAGGCAGATATGGAGATACACTCTATACGTATTATATATGTAGATCCTAGAGAAAATCAAAAAATATGTGTATAGTAAAATCAATCAAATAAATTTTGTGAAATTTATATTAAACTAGAAAGAATCCGTGGAAATTCCATGGTTTAAAAGAGATAAAATAAAGGATTTTTCGATAAATAATTGAGTTATAAGTTGGATTAAATTTGACTAATTTGAAATCACTATAATAAGAGCCGCGTCCGTCCGTCCGTCCGTCCGTGTGACCCCTTCTCGAGTCCGTATCGTGGATACCGAGTTCGGCGGTTTATTGCGGCTCAAAAATACTGTATTATAAGTGTTTATTACTGTCATAAGAAAAATAAATTACCTTTGAAATAAGCTTAAGCATGGAAACTCCAATGGAACGAAAAAAAAGACTGAATCTAGAGCGAAAACGAAGAGCGAGAGAAAGATTATCTCAAGAAAGATTTATAAATATTTTTTGCCATCATTTTTGTTAGCACGGGTACACTGCTGTGAAAAATTGTTGGCACGGGTACACCGCATGCTAGGATAATAACCGTGAGTGGACGCTCTCTTTAAATTGATAATGCGAAAAGAAATGTTATAAATTAGTTTGACCAGTAACCTGGTTACCACTTAGTATAAGGCCAAAGATTTTGGAAATTGAGGTACTGTTTTCGGAATTGTGATTTTCTTGAAAAGCTTCAAAGAGATAATAGAGGATATTTCAGAATAAAATTCCGGCAAAAAAGGCCAACATGGATAGAAACGTGTCCAACCGTAGGAGAGAAGCAGCAAGACTTCGACAGCAAGAAAGACGTTGTTCGTCCGATAGAAAACTGATTCCCTTCCCAACTGATTCTCTTCCCAACTGATTCTCTTTCCACTGATTCGTTTGGGAAAAAATTATTAACGGGCATTGCACTAGTTGTAATAAAAAAGAACGTATTAAAGATTTACGATGATTTATTGTCTTCTAAATGAACAGTTTTCATGAATATATACAGGACTTCCATTCTGTATCTTATATACCGGACACAAGGAAATCGAAATTTCACGGTTTCAATGTGATAAAATTAAGGCTTTATGAAATAAAAGGCATTTGCACTTCTACAAATAACTTAATTTATCTACTTATATAATACACAGTGTATCTCCATTTCACTCTATCTGTGAGTATCTGTTACATTTCTTTCAATCTATTCCTGAAGAAAAATTATTATCCTTCAATATCGATGCAACGGCCATCATTGCAACATTTTTTTGAAACATGTAGACCTCTACGCACGCACAATCATTGTTAAAAATGGTCTCTTTGAGACTATCTTTTTGTTGTAGTCAAGGTCTACGACGGCTTGGAACAATTAAAAGTTCGCACTTACGTGCGATGACGTAAGTTGTACGTAAGTGTGGATCTCGCACTATAAGAAGAAGAGGCCAGCGGTCAACTGCATCATTCGAACGACGTTTTGCTTCGAACATCAACTTCGCAATGGCTTCTTTATTGGTGAGAATAGCCTAGACAATGGACAATAGACAATACTGTCTCATTTACACATTGATCTTATTCGAACTACCAATGTCTCACTAATACATTGATCTTATTCTAATCACCAATGTGTCACTAATACATTGATCTTATTCTAAACACCGATGTCTCACTAACACATAAATTTAATTGCAACCACCGATGCCTCTCTAATACATCAATTTGATTGCAACCACCGATGTCTCACTAATACATCAATCTGATTTGAACCATCGTTGTCTCACTAACACACTGATATCACTGCTGGCTCTGAACGTCATTGAGCAAATTCTACCCATACACCAAAAATAAGATAGAATGTAGATGAAAAACAATAATAAAATTTTTAATCTCTAGTTATGGTCGCTTTTTGTTAATATATTTGTTGTTACAAGAGATTAAAAAAATAATAGGAGTTCCAATTTTCTAATTAAGAATGTGAATAAAATGAGTCCTCCATTTTGTTACTGGCTCATAATGATTTTTGCCCTGAATATTTCACGCAAACCATATGTTTTTATTCCTTTCTGTTTAGTTTTTAATTGAGTTCTCTTTGGTAAAATTGATGAGGTATTTAAAGATGAAAAATACTGTACACCAAACAAGGTCCACGACAGTAAACACTCTGTATGTTTATTGATCTATAATCTCAATGTGAAGTTTTCTGAAGCCTGACTCAGCGCAGCCAGTACAACAGTGTGGGTACCAAGACATTGTTCGTTTCCTGCCGACACCGCTTCTTGTTTGAGATGTGGGTTGTGGTGTGTGGTGTAGAAATCAGCATAGGTACTTTAACTTCTCACTTTTAAATGTAATTTCTGGCTATCATTCGAAAATAATCTCGCCTGAATAAATTGTGCTAGACAAAATGTACACTCAAATAATAAGTTTAGAATTTGCGGTAACTCAGAGGTATTCTCTGAGTTAACGCAAATTTTTACGTAACCCAAAAGTAGCCCAAAAGAAATTAAATTTTCCGTAACAACACGTAATAGAATATAAAAGTTAAAGTAAAGGACGGTATGATTTAATGCATTAAAGTAGTACATTTGACACCATGATGACCACGAAAAAGTCGTTCTTCATTTCAGTGTAACTGCCAAAAATTTGTATAGAAGAAGATGTAGAACTCTGGTTTTGTTGATATCTCACTTCACCCATGTTGCAATTAAATTTATTCTTTGTCTCGCAGAAACTGAGTCTCGTCGGCTTGCTGGTGCTGATGCTGGTCGTGGGGTCCATTGCTGAACCCGACCCCGAGCCGTACCCTGCTCCTGGGGGGCATAAGAAGAGCTGGAAGAAAAGCTGGAAGAAGGGGCACAAGAAGGGACACAAGAAGGGTCACAAGAAGGGCAAAAAGGGCCATAAAAAGGGTCACAAGAAGTGGTGATGAGCTATTCATCATTTGATTGAAAGGAAAATCCTCGACCGACTTCTTTTTGTGTTCTAGAACACGTCGTGAACTCGTTAAGTGCGGGCGTGGACAAGGTGTGACGTGACTCTGACTTGTGTGGTCCAACATCTGTCAAATCGATTTGTTATTAAAGAAACTGTTGACGTTAACGGCCCTTAACGTGTTTGATACGTGTTGGAATAAAAATGAAGATGAGTTTTTGTGTTTTAGTAACAAATCCGTGTTCTGATTAGAGCTAATGCTAGTTGAGCAAAATAATAATATTGTTTATAAATGAGATACAAAAACAAAAAATTCTTTTGCACATTGTAGGCCATGGGAAGCTGAACAAAGTGTTTATGAAAGTGTGAATATAAATAAATTTCAACTTTTTTCATATCTTCCAAGGGTGATTCTGACAGTTATTTTCAAACTAATAGCTATTACAACACACACGTGTAGTCAGTGAGCAGGTAACCAAACTAAGCATCGCTGTTACGTGAATTTATATGAATTTTAAGCAGTAAAACGCTTCCAAACTTTTCCGAAATTTTCGTAATTGTAGTAAATTTATTTTTAATCATTTAGCTGTTATTTGTACGCATTGCAAAGTGTCAGAAGACACATAAATGTGACGACTATGAAACGGAATACAGTCGAGCCAGTAAAGTAAAACGGTACATTCGTTGAACGGTTAATAAAGTAAATTAAAAAAATATGGCATCTGAGAATTAGCATTAGCAGTGGCATGAAGAATTATTCTGAATTAACATCTAAAATATGTCAACCATTTTGACTAGGGAGTGATTAAGTAGATTAAGTACCACTTAATTGAGCAATTCTTAGGTAGTGATAAAGCAGATTAAAAAGTCAGTCGACCAAGAGAGCAGCTTCTATCAATAAAGGGAAAAAGATCAATGAAATGAAATAATGGAATAGAGTAAGATGTCAATGTGATTGTTCTGTGATGACTAGAACTCACCAATAACAGGGAATAACAAAATAATGTGGAATGGAATAAAATAAAATAGAATAGAATGAGGCAATAGAAACGAGCCGTTTGGCCCATTCTTGGGTCGATACCCAAGTCCCATGCCGTCTAAAGTAAAGGCATCAATCATGCACGTACACCTTAACCACGTAATTCAATTCAGTCACGAATACGCATTAACTCACCCACAGGCATTTCAGTCACGTGCATTTATCACAACTATATACTGGCCCTGGGTGTTAAGGACATAGAATTAGTACTCTATATTACCAGGGGTTTCATCATGCACTATTCATCGAGAGAATTTTTGAATGCGTCCACAGTGCAACAGAAACCATGTTTTTGGGCAGCTGGTTCCAAGTTGGGGCAATTTTAACAGGAAATAAGTTCATAGCTTGGGATGTCTTGAAGTTTCTCAGTATTATTTTTGGCCGTTATTTCTGGTTTGTACATAACCGTCTCTTTCGGAAAACTCTTCCAGGGTAACATCTTAAGGACATTGAGATACTTAAAGGTTTCAATAAGTTGTCATCGCAGTCTTCTTTCTTCTAGGTAGATAAGTTTAAGGTGTTGAAGACGTCTTTCGTAACTGAATTGTATTTATCTTTGTAAACCTTATTGTTTTTATCGGTCTGATAAAATTCAATGCTCTTTATCTTCAATTTCCGTGCTTACAAACATGTGTATTAGGTTGATATGTGAAGTGAAATACAACATGACAAAATGTTTCCCAGATATGTAGGTGCGCTAGAATACAGTATGACATAAGATGACGCTGATGTAGGTAGGCAGCGGAATACTACATCAAATATGACGCCGATGTTGGTGCAGTGGAATACAGTGTGAAATATGACACCTATGTAGATGCAATAAAATATACAAGAATATGGCAATAGGAAAGGGCCTTGTGGTCCATTCTTGGGTTACTACCCTAGTCCCCTGCCATCTGAAGTGAAAGCATCAATCTCACACATGCATCTTCATAATACATAGAAGTTTCGGCCATGTATGCACACATTAATTACTAACAGGTATTTAGTTACGCAAACACACCACAAACATACATGCACATGCCCAAGAGTTAAGAAGGATATGAAATTAGTATCTCACAGAATTTGGAGGCTCCGTATCCAAAATTCATCGATACGATTTTTTAATTTATTCACAGTGCTGGCAAAAACGATATTGTTGGGTAGCTGGTTCCAGGTTCTAGTAGCTTTAACAGCAAAAAGTTTAGACGCTGGGATGTTGTGAAGTTTCTTATTATTATTAGCTTACGGCCGTTATTTCTGGTTCGCACGTTGTCGTCTGTCAAAAGAACTCTTCTAGGGAAACATCGTAGAAATCATTGAAATTTTTATAGGTTTCGATGAGTTAGAATAGAATAGAACAAGGCAATAGGAACGAGCCGTTTGGCCCATTCCTGGTTCAATACCGAAGTCCCATGCCGTCTAAAGTAAATTCATCAGTCATGCACGTACACCTTAACCACGTAAGTCAATTTAGTCATGTGCACACGTATCACTCACGCACAGGCGTTTATGTCACGAGTATTTATCTCAATCATACATCAGCCTTAAGGAGTTAGGGACATAGAGTTAGTAGGAAGTAATACTGGGGGGGTTCGTAATCCAAAATTTATCGAAACAATTTTTGAATGTGTTCACAGTGCCAGCACAAACTATGTTTTCTGGCAGCTGGTTCCAAATTGCGGCAATTTTAACGGGAAAAAAGTTCATAGCTTGAGATGTCCTGAAGTTTCTTAGTAATAGTTTTTGACCGTTATTTCTGGTTCGTACGTTACCGTCTCTTTCGAAAAGCCCTTCCAGGGTTACATTGTTAAGGCCGTTGAGATACTTAAAGGTCTCAATAAGTTGTCCTCGCAGTCTTCTTTGTTTTAGGGATATAAGTTCAAGGCGTTGATGACGTCTTTCGTAGCTGAGATTGCGAGTTCTGGAATCATCTTCGTTGATTTCCGTTGTATTTTTTCCATTTTATTAATATCTTCTCGTAAGGTAGGAGACCAAAGTTGCACTTCATAATCTAAATGAGGCCGGACTAGCGCTTTATAGAGCGGTAATATTATGTTCTTTGACTTGTTTTCAAAGTTTTGCATTTTTGACACTTTTTTCCACTTGTTTGTCATGTTTAAGATTTTCAGTGACAATGACACCTAGATCTCTTTGCTGCTGGACTGTTTCAATAGGTATGTCATGCATTGTGTGTTGGAAATGCCAGTTATTTGCAATAACGTGCATTATTGAACATTTTTCAATGTGAAGCTCATTTGCCAGGTTTCAGTCCAATGTAGAAGACGATTGAGGTCTGATTGGATAGTTGCTCTGTCCCTTTCGGTGAATGCTCTGTGACAGAATTTCGTGTCATCGGCGAATTTGTTGATTTTACTGATGATTCCGACATCAAGATCGTTGATGTAGATGATGAAGAGGAGCGGGCCTAAAACACTTCCTTGAGGGACTCCTGATGTTACAAGCCCTATATCACTTGTTTCATCGTGAATCACCACGTGTTGAGTGCGACCAGTGAGCCAGTTTCGTATCCATCGGGAGTAGTTGCCTCGTATTCCATGCGCTTCCACTTTGGTCATGAGTCTTTCGTGGGGGACTTTGTCGAAGGCTTTTTGAAAGTCTAGATAGACAAGGTCTACGGCTTTTGTACTGTCGTATATACGGTTAACTTCTCCAAAGAAGTCAAGGAGATTTGTGACGCAGCTACGTTTTTCTCTGAAACCGTGCTGGGTGTCATTAATAAGATTTTGGTCATTAAGGTGCTTTGTTATACGGACTTTAAGTAGTCTTTCTATTGTTTTGCTGATGACAGATGTTAGACTGATTGGACGATAGTTATTAGGGATTTGTTTGTTCCCCTTTTTGAAAATAGGACTGACATTTGCGCGCTACCAATCATCCGGAACTACCCCAGTTTCAAGAGATCGATTGAAAATGTTTGTTAGAGGTTTGCATATTACTTCGGCTGTTTCTTTGAGTATCCGGGGACCAAGGCCATCGGGTCCGATTGGCTTATATGGGTTTAAAATGCTGAGCTGTTCTTCAACCTCTTCTACTGTAAATACGCCATCTGACAGGATTTCCTGAGTGTTTAAAGCATGAGGTTGCGGGATTTCAGTTAAGTCTTCGTGAGTGAACACAGAGGTAAAGTATGTATTAAGAATTTTGGCTTTGCTTTTGTTGTTCGTTTGCGTTGAGCCCTCAGAATCAATCAGTGTTCCAATAGTGTCTCTTTTGAGTCTTCGGTCGTTCACATATTTGTAGAAGCTTTTCGGGTTAGTTTTAGCTTGTGCTGCAACTGTAATTTCTTTATTTCGTTTGGTAGATTTTATCGTTCGCTTAACAGCCCTGCAGGCGTGGATATGTTCTTGACGATGGGATTCTGTTTGGTATTGTTTGAGTTTTCTGTACGAATGTTGTCTTGCATTGATGAGGCGTTTAATCTCTTGTGAGAACCAAGGAGGGTTATTGGTTGGCCTGATTCGCTTTCTTGGGATATGGTGGTCTGTAGCGGTTGCAATCTTATCTTTGAGTATCATGTAGCACTCCTCGGCGTTTTTGTTGCTCATGAGTATTTCGTAGTTATAGCTGCCAAGCTCTTTTTTCATTCGTTCGAAGTTTGCCCGTTTGTAGTCGAGGACTTGTTTATGTTGAGTACTTGTGTTAGGGTCTTGTACTTCGAGCGAGAAGTCTATCATCTGGTGGTCACCGATCTTGCCCGTAACTTCTAGGCCGTTTATACTGAGGTCAGTAGTCGTCATGACGAAGTCAAGAATGTTGTTTCTTCTAGTTGGTTCGTTGACATGCCGCTGCAGGTAATTTGTATTCATCAGATCAATAAGTTTTGAGCCGGGTGCTTGACTTTGGCGAGTAGTCCAGTTTATGTGGGGCAAGTCGAAGTCCCCCATGATTAGTGTTTCGTGAGGAGTACAAAGAATATTATCAAGGCAATCATAGGCAATCGTCATCTTCAATTGCTTTGCAGGTTGGGTTCCTATAAACAAAATTTTGATAGTTTGTTCTGGATGCGGTTGGATGTTGAGATGAAGTATTTTTATTATTATTTTTCTGTTGCTCGCTTAGTTTTGATTTGTGGTTGCAGCTTTTTTTTGATGTAGATAAGGAAACCACCACCTCTGTTGCTGTGTGATGGTTTGTCGACATTATACGAAACGTATCCTTTTATTGAGACTTCCGCTGGGAGATGTCTTCCATTGAGATCTAGCCATGTTTCACTGACAGCTATGATGTCGTGTGATAACGTTGACGCAATGGCTTGAAGTTCCGACGTTTTTGGTAGGAGGCATTGTACGTTGCCAACCAGTATATTCAGTAGTCCTAATCTATAATCGAGCTGTACTAATGCGGTTTTACTCAGGTTCTCCCAATGGACGTGGTCAGGCTGCCGATAGTTTCGTGGCTTTGCAAGTGTTTTTTGCAGAGCCAGAGATGTCTGCTGTAGAGGTGAGGTTAAGTGATATCGATTTGTCGGGAGAGCTGTTCGTTTTTTGCCTTGTTCGTGTCCGATGCGCTGTTCTTTCCTTTTCCATGTTGGATAGCGGGGTAGGGTACGTTATGTGAACGTAGTTTGTACGGACAAGAACGTGATATAGTCAAACTCTTTACTGCTTTCCTGTGTCTTCGCGGATCATTTAGTTCTGTTTTGGTCAAATTACAGTTGTCCGAAGTTTTTTTCTTTGCCTTTTTGATGCTCTGGATGTATTTTCAAATGCCAGTTGAATTTTGTACATTGTCAATTTTGTGTTCCAATGTGGCGGTTAGTTCAAGCGTGGCGATGGTCAGTAAGCTCCCCAGCTTAGCTTCCCGACTTTATTCAGATGGATGCCATCTTTCTTGAAAAGATCATTCTGTCCAGTGTAATGGGACATCAGGTCTACGTATATGACACCTTTTCCTGCACATATTTCTTTCACCTTTTCATTAGTTTGTAGAATTTGGGGATTTAGATTCATATCCTTTCTTCGCGGAAGAATGCTAGTTATGATAGCGTTCTTGGATTTGTTTTTCACTTTATGGATTAACGCTTCAAATTGTAGGAAGATTTCCTGTTGGATCTCATGTTCTAACTCACGTGTTCCACAAAGAACTATAACTATGTCCTTCTTTGTGCATCGTAGATCTTCTACTAGGTAGACTAGTTCGGAAACTCGTATTTTGGGGCGGCAGAGAATTTTATGCTAGTCTAACCCCTGCTTAAACTCAGTTTTCTGTCCTTGGATAATGCTGTCTCCAATGAGAAATACACGAGATGTTTTTGTTCTTAGTTTTTCCATTAGCTGTACGTTTATTTCCATCAAAATTTTGCAGGTGTTTGTTTAATTTGCGAATAGGTTCGAGGATTCCAGCAGGTTGGGTATGAGATTGAATTTGTCGTGGATTATGTTCATTTGATATTTGCGTTGTCTGTTCCTTTGCAGAGTTGATATTATTTTCCATTTGGTCTTTCAATGCATTTTTTTCCATTTCGTCTTTCAATGCGTTAAAACGGTTCTTGGTTTTCAGATAGAAGTTTGAACGTTTAGCAATAATTTTAATATGTTGGGGCTGTTATTAGTAGGTAGATGCTGTTCAAGTTGAGTCTCCGGAGACTGAAGCCTTAGCTCGTGTTCGTAATTTTGTTTTTGATTTGTCTCAATTGTTGCTAAGCGCCCTGTCAGCAGTTTGATTTGACGGTTGAATTCGAGATGACGGCCGAGTTTGAGCTGATGGCTGAGTTCTTGAATTGTACGTGATTTTTTTTCAATGACTGCTGCTGATTCTTGTTTGGAATAACAGAAGCGACACTCCTCCATATTGCAATCTCTTATGTTGAAGAGTTGCAAGCTGTACGTTGCCTTGCATTCTTTGCAGTACCTTGTTTTCGCTTTTGAAGCTTTTTCTGTATTTTGGCTGGACTCCATTCTTTGTATATGTCAAGCTGTTTACGTTTTGCTTTTCAGTGATCATCTACTGAGTTCGTGGCACGTACTGTTCAAATTACAAAATTAGTATCTGATCTTGAGATCTTAAAATTAGTGACTGATTGTCAAATGCAAGTAGGCGACTAGTTACAAAATTATGAAGTTAGTGTCTATTCCCCAGATCACGAAGTCAGTGACCAGTCACGAAGTCATAAGCTTTCAGTCCAGCCAAAAAGTTAAAGAATTAGTGTCCAGTCGCAAGATCACAAAATTAGTGTCTAGTCACGAGATCACAGCCACAAAATTACAATCGATCACAACCGCAAATTACAATCAGCAACCTGTCACACAATTGTAAGACTATTGTTCAGCCGCAATATTTTTGTCTAGTAACAGAATATTATCCAGTCACCAGTCACCATTATTAAAAAAATCCGTCATCAAAGTACATGGTTATTGTCTAGTTGCAAAATTGATAAGTCGATTGTGAGTTGTGCTCGCAGTCTCTTTTGTTCTAGGAAGATGAGCTCGAATTGCTAAAGAAGCCTTTCGTTGCTGAGATTACGGAGTGCAGGAATTATCTTCGTTGTCTTACACTGAAGTTATTCTAGTTTCTTAATACAGTGGGGGCAAAATAATACAACACGTTGATTAAATCGCCAGATTGCACATTTATAGACCACGTACAATTACGAAAATTGGACTATATATACACAATAGTATAAAAAGGGTAATAGTATGTCTAAAACCCATAAATATTTAATAGAAAAAATATATAGGAACATGTTTAATAAATACGTGAACAAAAGATTACAACACATTTCAAGATATACATATATTAATACTTCGTTGCATAACCCTTATTATTAATTATGGCTTCGAGACGTTTATAGTAGTTCACTAACACCGTTTTGCAATTTTCAGGCGTAATCTTATTTCATTCTTCAATGCAAATTTCTTTGAGTTCAGTGATGTTATTGGGACCTCTTATCTGAATCTTCAATTTCAATTCCCTCCACAAGTTTTCGATCGGATTCATGTCCGGGGATTGACTTGGCCATTCTAAAATGTTTATCTCCTTCATCCTCAACCATTCCTTGGTTTCGTTTGCAGTATGCTTTGGATCGTTGTCTTGTTGGAATTTCCATCCACGTTTCAATTTTAACAAACGAGCTGAAGGTAGGAGTTGCTCTTCCAATATTTCACGATATTTCCTGCCATTCATGGTTCCTTCAATAATGTGAAGTTTACCTACCCCTGATGAGCTAAAACATCCCCACACCATGATTGAGCCACCTCCTAACTTAACAGTGGGTATGGTGCACTTTGATTTATACTCTCCGTTTTGTTACCTCCGAATATGGTTTGTGCTGTTTCTCCCAAATAGTCCGATTTTGGTTTCATCTGACTACAGTACTGAGTTTCAAAACGCTGCTGCCTTGTTCAAATGGTTGTTGGCATACTTCAGCCTGGCCTTGACTTGACGTTTCTGGAGAAGAGGTGTCCTACGAGGAGTGCGGGAGCGAAGACCTTCTCGGCGGAGTGCCCTGCTGATCGTGTGTTTGCTGGCTTCGATCCCACATGCCTTGAGATCATCTTTCAATTCTTTACGAGCAGTTTGAGGTCTCTGCACTACCGTTCGGACCAATTTTCGAGCAGTACGGTCGTTAATCTTCCGTGGACAGCCAGTTCGAGGCTTGCTGAGAATCGTATTCCGGCATTTCCTCTTACGTATTATGGTTCCAACCGAGGCTATAGGAACACACAGTTGTGCAATTATATTCTGATATCCCAAACCTTCATTATGGAGCTCCACAATACGTTCACGAAGATCTTGGCTGATGTTCTTATTCTTACCCATGCTTACGACCTTTCAGAACTAGAGCTACTGTACCAATAACACGTTATTGGAAATGAATGCGACGGGAACTCGGTTGCCAAATAATAAAATGTATTAGAATATATTGGAATAATCCTACAATAATTTTCATGTATAATATCGAGAAAAAAGTCGAGTATTGTGAATTTTTGTTCACGTATTTATTATACATGCCTAATATTTTTTCTGTTAAATATTTGTGGGTTTTGGACATATTATTAACCTTTTTATACTACTGTTTGTATATAGTCCAATTTTCGTAATTGTACGTGGTCTATAAATGTGCAATCTGGCGATTTTTTTTACGTGTTGTATTGTTTTGCCCCCACTGTATCTCTTCGTAGGGTAGGAGACAACAGTTGCAATGCATATTCTAGATACAATTGCACTAATGCTTTACAGAACGGTAATATGATGTTTTTGATTGGTTTTCAAAGTTTCTTGTAATGAAACCGAGAATCCTACTCGCATTTCTGGCGCTTTTTTCCATTTGTTCGTCTTACTTGAGATATTCAGTGAAAATATAAGATCTCGTTGTTGCTGTATTGCTTGAATAGGCGTGTCGTTCATCGAATATTGGAAACACCGATGATTAGCACCAGCATGCTTGACTGAACATCTCTCAATGTTCAATGTTCATTTGTCAGGTTTCAGTCCATTGAAGTAGATGATTCAGATTCGATTGAATAGTCATTCTGACTCCTTCGGTGAACGCTCTGTGACCAAGTTTCGTGTCGTCCGCGAAATTGTTGATTTAATTGATGATTCCGATGTCAACATCGTTAATGTAGATGATGAAGAAGAGCAGGCCTTTGGGAGATTTCTGATGTTACATGCGTCAGATCACTGGCTTGATCATGAATCATCACTTCTTGAGCGCGACCAGTGAGCCAGTTTTGTATCCATCGGGAGTAGAAACCTCGTATTCCGTGTGCCTCCAATTTGGCCATGAGCCTTTCGTAGAGAACTTTGTCAGAGGCTTTCTGAAAATCAAGGTGTTCAAGGTCTACTGCTTCTGTACAGTCGTATATGAGGTTGACTTCTCCAAAACCGTCGAGGAGGTTTGTTAGACAACTACGTTTTTCATTGAATTCATGCTGGGTGTCAGGGATTAAGTTTTGGGTTTGGAGATGTTTTGTTACACAGATTTTGAGTAAGTCTGTGTACAGGCATTTCATTCACGTACACGCACCTTAATGACGCACAAACCCCATGAGTTAAGATCTGTGGGAGGAAGAGGAATAAGTCATACTCCCAGTTACCAATTTTTACGCAATAATTATGAATCACATGATACATATATGAGTTTTGGTACACAATAGTTAAATGGAACTATCGTATTGTCTCTATTGTCTCATAGACTATGACTAGTCTTGTAAGGATAAATGATGAGGTCGTTGGTCGATGATTTAATTGAGCCGTGATCTCATGACGTATACACAATTTCTGATCAAAGGAAAAATTATCCAAAAATTGAAACTAAAAGACCAGTTGAAATACAACTGGCTGCTGTACAACATAAGTGAGTCGTGGTGAGGTTCTAGCTTGGGGAGAAATGTTTTAGTCTAAAAAACATTTGACTAAAATATAATTCGATTTACCGTGAGGAATACTTTTCGTACTAAATCTTTTTCATTGAATGTGTGAGAGTTTCATCCTTGTTTATGTATTTTCTTACAGCCTGTTCGAATGATGGAAATTTATACAGAGAAAGCTTAAATTTCTTGAGAAGAAAGAACGAACATTAGTTTCCCCCACAGAAATAAATGGTGAAAGTCTCATCAACTGTCCAGTGATGACGCTCACGTACGCATACCTACTTTCTCCTCAACACGAAAGTACCAACATGTTTACGGTAGAATTAATTTCTAGGTATGAACATGAAATGTACAGTAGAAAACCATCTCATGGATTGACGGAAAAAAAGAGTTTTGTGGCACGAAGTGGACAAGCGAAGCTTAGACTAGCTACACTTGTACTACCTAGGTTTGGACTAGACTTGTACTAGCTAGGCATGTACTAGCTAGGTTTTGAATAGCTATGCCTGTACTAGCTAGGCGTAGGGGAAAACGGTCGTACCAAGCTAAAAATGACGTTTGAACTGCGAGCAGTATTCGGGTAAATAAAAGAAACATTCTCGTTCGTGTTTACTTGTTTTAGTCGTACATCGTTTGTGCCTCAAAGTTACCATTTTTTGTGGCCCTTCTTTCCCTTCTTGCCCTTCTTGCCCTTCTTGTGCCCCTTCTTGTGCCCCTTCTTCCAATGCTTGTGTCCTCCAGGTACGGGGAAAGGTTCGGGTTCGGGCTCAGCGATTGCACCAATCACCATCATCATGACCACCAAAGCAATCACGCTCAGTTTCTGCAGGGTGAAACGCAGAATAATAATTCAAGTAAAGATAGACAGGGACGGCGTTAAATCAGAAACAAAAAACAATCCAGGTGCAGGTAGACAGGCAGCGTCTACAAGTAACGCACAGGGATGGATGTATGTACATACGTGTCTCGTTCTACGTATCCATTCATTTCTCTTGAACGTTAGTTTCTTGTGATGCTAATTCCTCAAGCTTCATAATTTGAAAACTAAATAGTTTCCGTGTAAATTTCACGGTTTAGATTTGACGAATATGACATTATTACAGAAACGAATATTTCAAACAGTCACGATAAACTGTGTTTTAAATCCCTGTTTTTCATGGATATATACAGGATTTCCATTCTGTATCATACCTGCTGATAACATGACCTAGGTAGTACCTGTGAAAATTCTGCTGTTTAAAAGTACTTTTATTAAGGATCAATGAAACAAAATACATTTTTCAGTTTACCCGTCGTACTATCAAAACCCAAATATTTTTTATGAATATATACAGAAATTCCATTGTGTATCTTATCTATCGATAGCACGGCTGTGTAGGAGAAGAAGGCTAATATCGGTAAAAAATGGCGTAAATCATAGTAATCCGGCGTCTTTGGTATCCATAATACAATGCTTATAATACATGTATACCTGTTCTGATTTCAGGTAAATAATTTTTTTCCATAATAAATTGGAAGAAATGGGTCAGATACACACAGATAGAGAAAGAGATAGATAGACAGAGGGTAGAGATGGAGATACACTGTGTATTATACATGCAGATGCTTCAGAAAGTTTAAGGATACACAGTATGTGTATATTTAAATCAATCAAATAAATTTTGTGAAACGTGTGTAAAGCTAGACAGTCCTCGTAGAAATTCCACGTTTTGAAAATGTTAAAATTAAGGATTTTTCAATCAATAATTGCGTTGTAAGTTGGATTAGATTTGACAAATTAGAAAAGACTTATGTATAAACGATTTTCAACGAATTATTGCCTTTGAAATGAATATTTTTCATGAATATATACAGAACTTTCATTCTGCATCTGATCTACCAATAATATGGCCATGGAAATTTCACAGCGTAAATGTGAGTAAATTTTGGATCTATGAAATAAGAACATTTTTCGCTTCCTCACATAAATTAAGTAGTAGATCTACACTTGAAAATTCAAATATTTTTGATTGAATTATTTAGTTTGATTTGCCAGTGGACGCAGATTTTCGAAGGAGTTTCCACATTGAAGGATGTGCCTTTGGTATCCACAATACAATGCTTACAATACATATATACCCTACCGAATTTTCTCCTATCTAAATCCTCAAGACCGTGACCGAGAGACGGACCAAGCAAGCAACAAACTGTGTATTATTATACATGTAGTGGAATAATGGAGTAACAGGAACAAAAGTCAACGTAGTTATTTTCTTTAGATTCTGATTTCAGTCCAATCATTTTATTTTTAAGGGATGAATAGGAAAAAATGGGACGGACACTGACAGATAGATAGATAAAGAGACAGAGAGATAGAAAGAAAGAGAGAGATGAAGATACACAGTGCATTACATGAGCATATTAAATTGAAGTTGCATGGTATACAGATTGGAGAAAGAAACTACAAGGAGATATCACGGGATAAACTGAATAAAGAAAGAAATTCATAAGCAAGCACGTGAATTTTGTCACGCGTTGGTGTTTTAATCAATTAATTGAACCTAATAATACCCTTGGTGTATTTATTTATTAATTTGTTCATTCATTTATTTATGTATTTGTTTGGTATCTGCTTTTGTAAATGAATTTGTATACTGGATACTGTTTTAGTTTGTCAAAGATTTTTCGAATAGAAACATTCAAAAAGAAGTTTATTTTGCATTCGATCAAATTTATCATCCAGATAAATTGGACAATATGCGTATAGAAGGCCAACAGGAGTTCAACAGATGGATTATTGCAATAGGAAATGGAGCAATATCTGATGATGAAGAGCAGGGTAATGACTTCATTGAGATCTTGCGACAAATACATTCATCACGGAATATTGTGCAAGACATCGTCGGCAATGCGCTTAATGTTGATACTAACGAAGAAATCGAAGCTGTGATTGAGAAAATATTCATACTCCAAAAAAACAAAGATGCTCTTCATTTGAACAACAATGTTTTGTACTTAATTCAAGAGGAAACGCATTCTATACAAGTGTGGATTCAATAGCAGATGATAACATAGAAAATGAAGTTAATTACTTCGTGGAATTCTTAAATTCTGAAACGCCTTCTAGAATGCCTCCACATGTATTCAAATTGAAGAAAAGTGTAATCATAATGCTGCTACGTAATTTAAACCCTCGCAAGGGATTACTCAATGGAACACGCCTGCTTATTGTATCGCTCAATGAGCTGTACATTCATGACAAAATAATAAGTGGAAACAAGAAAGGAGAACAAGCATTTATACCCAGAATTGATTTAACCCCAAGTGATGCATCTTTTCCTTTCAAAATGACCCACCGACAATTCCCAGTGATCACAGCTTTTACCAAGACAGTAAGCAAGTCACAAGAACAAAGTTACCACAATATTGGCCTCTCCTTACCTTCACCTGTCTTTAGTCATGGCCAGTTGTACGTTGCACTAAGCTGAACGCGCAACAGAAATAATTACAAAATTTTTAGCAAAAAATCCACAGTCAGAGATAGGTTTTGATTTAACACGTTTGTTGCGATCACTTAGTCACTTAGGTTAGGTTCTGTAATTTTTTCCAAGTCTTTTAGTGATTATGTGTACAAAGTAAAGATTTACACCGGCTAGGCAATCGCAACAAACGTTAAAATATTGTTTTACGAGAACTTTTGCAAAATTTTGTGTTCAGATTGTGCTTTGCTTTCTAGTGTAATCAGCAATTTTGTGTTCATAACCGGAATTTTTTATTCTCTGTCCATAATCATCCAAAATTTGATCCCTATCATTACATAACTTTCAATTGCATGATATTAGAACCCGTTATTTGTAACGGGCATACACACTAGTAATTAAATAGTTCTCAAGATAATTGTGTTCAATATTAAAATAAAAAATCCTTTAAAATGCTTCCAGTCAGGAAAATGATCAAGGAAAAGCTTTCTCGTACCGTCTTGATTTTTATAGAATGAGTGTTAATTCTGGAAACGTCCACAACAGTGAAAGATTACTAATTGCACATTTAGAACGGGAGAAAGAGTTACTTTCAAGAATAGGGGAAAGGATTGCTCCTAAGAAGAGAGGAAAGCGCTATCAACATGAAGAGGGAAAAGCGCTACCTGCAAAAAGAGGAAAAAGAAGAGAAAAAGAGTTGCCTCCAAGAAGAGGGTAAAGAGCTGCTTCATATAAGAGGAGGAAAAGTTACTGCCGAAGAGAAGGGAAGAAGTCGACCTCATGAAGAGGGGAAATGACTATCGCTGCAGGACCGGAAATCATCCTGAGGGTATTCAATATTTGAGTTTTGTGCAGAAACATTGTTGGAAACACATTCAGTGGGAAACATTACGAGAGAAAAGTTCTGAGAGAAACATTCAGTGGGAAACGTTCAGAGGGAAACGTTCACTGAAAAACAATCAGTGGGAAACAGAATCAATAAATGGAAGATATTCAACAACATTTGTTTTGTCTCACCAAAAAGGAAGCCATTTTTTAGAGTTGCTGTAGAGGCTTGGTCGTTCGATCGAATGCTGGTGATGAGCATCGGCTTCACTTTATATACCTAATCTCATCTCAGGTCGGCCTGTACCGGTCTTGAGAAACACGTTGCTTAGCAACTACCAGTGCCATTGTTGCTGGTGATGAGGAAATTAACACGTTGAGTGCGATACGACCCGCCGGTGGGTCACTCAGGTTAGGTTCTATAATTTTTTCAAGGCTTTCTAGTGACTGTGTGTACAAAGTAAAGATTTGCACCAGCTAGGCAATCGCAGGCAACGTGTTAACTGAAGGATTTTTTGTCATTGTAGCTCTGGCACAGATCAGGTTAGGTCTTTAAAAATTAGTTCTGCTCAGTCTGTGAAGTTGTTGCACTTCGTAGTTGATGGACTGAAGACAATAGATGAAGCGTTAACTGCGCTGTCACATAAATGTGATGTAAATAAGAAATTTTCTGAAACTTTTCTCCTGGAATTTAATTGCAGGTACAGTTACTTAGATATTATGATTTGTTATTTAAATGTTTGTAAGTACATCATTTTCTTTAATTGTTTTTTTGGGATTTCATAATTAACAGCTCTATTTAATTTTTCCTGTTTCCCAGGTTCAGCGTCAGTCAACGCTCTTTGTAACTAATAAACTGAAAATTTAAAAGTCAAAAAAATTTATAATGTACCTGACTGTGATGGGCAACCTACATCACACGAGCTACTGGAGTTCAAAACCAGAATCCGGGCGAAATCTGTGCGAATCTGGGTAAGTCAGCAATCTATCCTGATAAAAAATAACTATGAAAAGAACACATTTGACTCGTCACACTTGAACATGAAATTATGTAGACCTCCGAAACTTCCAATCGATGGGAGTTTTTAATTCAATCGCCTGTTATTTCTGTATTCGAAACATTATGTTGAAGACAATTTTACGATGTGTTCTTATTTTGAAAACCCCATTTTGGAGTGATGGTCTGCTGACACACACGATACCAGAACTATTGTTTTGAGACGACATCGACAACTCTAGGTTATGTTGTACCGTACTATAACTGTTGGTAAACATGATGCCAGAATGACACTCCTGAATGCGAATAGCAAAGCCAAAAAACTCGGCTTCATTTTTTCAGTAGTGTCAATCACAAAACCTCTACCATAAGATATGGAGATTGAACGATAATTGACAGAAATATGAATTAAATAAACGAAAATGTCTGCTCTAAGACCGTCAACATGTTTAGTTTGACTGTAACTTTATTACTAAATCACGTGCAGGTATTTACAGAGATTAATAAAAATTCTCAAAAGATTGACATTTTTCAGATCACTTCGAGTCCTCGACTACTGATTATAGCTTTTAATTGAAATCCTTAAAACCTTTCATTCATTAATTATTTTTAAAATGCCATCGTTCTATTCCTAATAACCTATAGTCTTTAAATTTATTTTAACCTACCATTCTTTCACTCCTTGTGACTTATCGTCTTCTATGTATTTCTGGCAAACCTTCCTTCTAGAGCTGGTAAATGATCTTCAGCATTGACAAATGTTCAGTCATGAACGTCAGTGCTAATAATTGGCGTTTCGAGCATACGAATGACACACCTATTAAGGCAGTACAGTAAGAAAGAGGTCTTGGTATCATTATCTTTGAAAATCTGAGATCTCTGAAGCGTGACAAAGTGGAAAAAAGCGTCAGAAACGTGAGTAGAATCCTCGATTTCATTGTAATTAACTTTATATTAAGGTTAAAAAACATCATCTTACCGCTCTATAAAGCGCTAGTCCATCCACATCTAGAATATGCAGTGCAACTTTGGTCCTCTAATTTGCCGTGAGATTTTAATGAAATGGAGAAAATTCAGCATAAAGCAACGAAGATAAATTCTGAATTATGCAATTTCTGCTATGAAAGGCGTCTCCAGCAGCTCGAGCTTATTTCTCTAGAACAAAAAATGACTGCGAGGACAACTTGAGACCAATAAATACAACGGCTTCAACGATGTTACTCTAGGTTTTTTTGACGGAGACAATTACGTGCAAACCAGAAATAGTGATGATAAATTAATAATTATTAATTTATTAACAACCAAAAAATCGTCAGGGGTTTCTCAGCTGATTTATACTAATTTTGGTGTTCTGAGTCCGAATATCACACTGATTTTGCTCTATCAGGTCAACTTTTTGAGATACAGCCATAGACCTACATGACGAGCTATACTTATGCTAATATCAGGGGTTTTGAGTTCA
>VCRD01001425.1:23627-70546 GCA_006783055.1 Trinorchestia longiramus
AGCTGATGATCCGCAGAAATTTGTTTTTTTTTACGAAAAATCGATTTTTAAAAAAATCTGTAGCAAAAAATCTTGACCTGATTGAGCAAACCCAAGGTCATTTTCGGACTCAGAGCATCAAAATTAGTCTAATTCAACTGGAAAACCCTGGACGATTTTCAAAAAATAGTTTTTTGTTACCCAGTGTAATTAGAACTTTCAAGACATTCCAGGCTCTAAACTTCTTTCCAGTCAAAATCATCAGAACCTGGAACCAGTTACCCGAAAATATTGTTTTTGCTGACACTGTGAACACATTGAAGTATCGTTTCAATAAATATTGAATAAGGAACCACTCAGTTCTGTAAAGTAGATACTAATTCCATATCGTTCTTAAGTCTGGGCTTGTTTATGTATATTTGCAGAGTGTTTGTGTGACTGAAATGCTTATAGGTAAGTAATTAAGGTGTGCGCACACGGTGAAATATCTATGAATAATTGAGGTGTATGTGCGTGATTGATACCTTTACGTTAGACGGTATGGAACATGGGCAGCAACCCAAGAATGGACCAAACGGCTCGTTCCTGTTGCTAGATTCTATTTCATTCTATTCTATTCTACTCCTTGTAATCTACAAATCTTCAGTTTTTGTGACCGACCATTCTTCTGTTCCTTGTAACCTACCATTCTTCAATTCATTGTAATCAACCATTCTTCAGTACCATGTAACCCAACATCCTTCTATTCCTTGAAACTTACCATTCTTCAATTCCTTATAACCTATCATCCTCCTACACTTTCTAATCCAACATCCTCCTATTCCTTGTTACCTACCATGTTTCTATTCCTGGTAACCAACCATCCTATATTCCTTGTAACCCAACATCCTTCTATTCCTTGTAAGATACCCTCCTTCTATTATTGTAACCTACCATCCTTCAATTCCTTCTCCCCTATCATCCTTCTATTCCTATGGGCTACTACGCTTTTTAAGCTATTGAATTTAAATCAATAAGCAGATTTCTGGTACATCAATAAAAGAACACAAACTTCAACCTACAACAGTGCATCGCAGCAAAACGAGTGTTTATTTGCAGGTGCAGGCACACATACCTGACATGCACGCCCAGGTACACCTGACTGGTGCAAGTCATGGACTGGTTTTCGTGTACATATACACGATAAGTACCTATTCTTATCACGTCCAGTCATGGGTAATGAGTATAATTAGCAGAGACTAATTATGCTTATGGAAGTGACCAATAAAGTTCAAGATGTTTAGTAGGCTATCATCCTCCTATTTTACCAATTAGACAAAGTATCAGTCGTCCATTTCACTAACTGCACAAGGTATCAATGATCCATTTAGTTGAATATGTCGAACATGATGATGCATATAACAGGATATTAATGACCCATGTAGCCTATTACATCTAACACGATGACCCATTCAACAGGATATCCATGCCTCATATATCATAGTTCAACACGTCTAACCAAGTAAAAAGGATAAATTACTAGGCACTCCTTAAGATATCTGTAACACAATTAATCCTGAGCATCCGTCACCGAACTTATCGAGTAAATATCAATAGGCGAGTTACCAGCCGTATTACCAGACAGGTAATGGAAACCTGTCTTTATATCTGAAAGGTAATAGTAACCTGCTGTATTACCAGGTAGTTAATAGTAACCTGCCATACTATCAGGCAGTTAATAGTAACCCACCGTATTTCCTGCTAAGTATTAGTAACGTACCGTATTAGAATAGAATGGAATAAAATAAGGCAATAGAAAAGAGTAGTTTGGCCCCTTTTTAGGCTACTACCCAAATCCCATGTCGTTCAACATAAAGGTATCAATCATACACATACACCCCAATCACGTAAGCCAATTCAATCACGTACATGCACTTCACTCACGCACTAGCACATTTCAGTCACGTACATGTATCACAACCAGACACTGGCCTTAGCAGTTACGGACATAAAATTAGTACGTTGTAATGCTGGGGGGGGGGTTCCGAATCAAATATATGTCGAGATGATTTTTGAATGTGTTCACAGTCCCAGCAGAAACGATGTTTTTGGGCAGCTAGTTCCAAGTTTCAGTAATTTTAACGAGACAAAAGTTTATAGCTTGGGATGTCTTGAAGTTTCTTATTATTAGTTTATGTCCGTTATTTCTGATTCGCACGTTACCGTTTCTTTCGAAAAGCCCTTCCAGAGTAACATCGTTAAGGCCGTTGAGATACTTATAGGTCTCAATGAGTTCTCCTCGCAGTTTTCTTTGTTCTAGGGAAATAAGTTTTAGCTGTTGAAGATGTTTTTCGTAACTGAGATTGCGGAGTTCTGGAATCATTTTCGTTGCTCTACGCTTTTTTCCATTTTATTAATATCTCTTCGTAGGGTAAAAAACCAGAGTTGCACTGCACATTCCAAATGTGGCTAGACTAGCGCTTTATAGAGCGGTAATATTATGTTCACTGACTTGCATTTAAAGTTCCTTGCAATGAAACCATGAATCTTGCTCGCATTTCAGACACTTTTTTCCAGTTGTTCGTCATGTTTGAAATTTTCGGTGAGAATGACACCTAGATCTCTTTCTTGCTGTACTGCTTCAATGGGTGTCATCTTTCGTGTGTTGGAAATGTCAGTTATTTGCATCAATGCGCGTTACTCGACATTTATCAATGTTGAAACTTATTTGCCAGGTTTCAGTGCATTGTACAAGACGGTTGAGGTCTGATTGGATAGTGACTCTGTTTCTTTCGGTGAACGCTTTGTGACAGAGTTTCGTGTCATCGGAGAATTTGTTAATTTTACAGATGATTCTGACATCAAAGTCGTTGATGTAGGTGATGAGGAGCGGGCTTGAAACATTCCCCTGAGGGACTCCTGATGTTACGTGCGTGGAATCACTGGCTTGATCGTGAATCATCACTCGTTGAGTGCGACCAGTGAGTCAGTTTCGTATCCATAAGGAGTAGTAACCTCGTATTCCATGTGCCTCCACTTTGGCCATGAGCCTTCCATAGGGAACTTTGTCGAAGACTTTTTGAAAGTAGAGATGTACAAGGTCTACGACTTTTGTGCGGTCTTAATGCAGTTGACTTATCCAAAGAAGTCGAGGAGGTTTGTGAGGCAGCTGCGTTTTTCTTCGAGTCCGTGACGGGTGTCAGTAATATGATTTTGATGATGAAGATGCTTTGTTATACAGAATTTGAGTCATCTTTCAATTGTTTTACTGATGATCGATGTTAGACTGATTGGACGATAGTTATTGATGGTTTGTTTATTACTCTTTTTAAAATAGGAGAGCCATTTATGATACCTTCTTCCAATCCTCCAGAACTATTCCAATATCAAGCGATTAAGTGAAGATGTTTACAAAGGGTTCGGTAATTACCTTGTCTGTTCCTTTGAGTACCCTGAGATCAAGGCCGTCGGGTCCGGTTGACTTATATGGGTTTAAAATTTTGAACTTCTTTTTACCTTTTCTATTGTAAATACGCCCTCTGCCAGGATTTCCTGAGAATTTATAACATGAGATTGCGAGATTTCAGTAATACCTTCGCTAGTGAACACAGAAGTGAAGTATGTATTAAGAATTCTGGCTTTGATAACCTGTATAATGTTGTCTGGCATTTATGATGCGTTTAATTTCTTGCAATAACCAAGAAGGGTTATTGGTTGGTCTGATTTGCTTTGTTGAGATATGATGCTCTGTGGTGGTTGCAATTTTTTCTTTGGGTATCAAGTAGCATTCCTTGGTGTTTTTATATCTCATCAGTACTTCTTAGTCAATGCTGCTAAGCTCCTTTTTTCTTAGTTTGAAGTTTGCCCGTTTGTAGTCTAGGACGTTTTTTGTTGAGTTCTTGTGTTGTTAGGATCGTGGACTTCGAGCGTGAAGTCGAGCGGTGACCACCGATCACGTCGGTGACCACCGATCATGTCGGTTACTTTTAATCCAATTATTCTCTGGTTAAGGTTCGTTATGACAAGGGTCTAGTCGGGTTTTGTCTAGTCGGTTTGTTGATATGATGCTGTAAGGAATTTGTATTTATCAGATCAGTAAGCTTAGATCCAGGTGCTCAACTTTGACGAGTACTCCAGTTTAGTTCAGCTGATTTAGTATTTCCTGACGGGTAATAGTAGCCTGCCATATTTTCCATCGGATAATAGTAACCTTCCGTATTTCCTTACAGGTAATACATCATACTATACATGTGTGTAGAGCAGTTCCCTGCATCATGTCTACTGTTGTTCAGCATCATGTCTACCGCTGCCAAGAAACTAAACAGTTACATGAAGAAGGTCGGTCTGTGATGCGTATTCAACAGTGTAGCATGACTTTTGTATATTTCGTCCTGTTAAATAGTGTAAAATATGAAGCATCTGTACGATGCTTAACGTTCAAAGTGACCTAGATTTTGTCTGAATGAGCTCGTCCAGAAGTTCGTTTTGACTTCTAACGAAAAAGAAAACAGAGTGAGTAACGTGTTTAAAATACAAGTGACATTAAGTGACAGTTTATATGAACACAACTATGAATGTGTACAGGAAGCCTGTGTTGATGATTGGAAACTGTTTCCTGAAAGCATGCGTTTTCTGAAATAATAGCCAAGTGGACGATGAAGAAAAAAATAATAATACCAATAATAAAAATTAACCAAGCACTTTCTCCGCTCCAGAGTTAAACAAAGGTGTTAAAAGAAAAATATTTTTCTTTGTAAGGGATAAATTTCTCAATTTTTTCCCTTCCACTGTTTTCTTGTTCTCTAGAAGGGAAATAAATATTTCATTTCATCTACCAGGTTCTCTCCTCTCATCGCTCAGCCTGCACAAGGAACCGAAATTTGCACTGCTCATGGCTGTTACACAGTTTCCTCACCACAGCTTTGTCTACTGTGTCACTCTAGCAGATCTGTAACAGACGTACTGTGTGTAACAGACGTACTGTGTGTAACAGACGCACTGTGTGTAACAAGCGTACTGTGTGTAACAGGCGTACTGCATGTAACGGACCATGATCGTTAACTAGGCCTATAGAATATACCCATTGACTATGAAAATAGATTATTACTATAAACTATGGCTATGACAATAGATCATTACTAAAAACTATGACTATGAGAATAGATTATTATTAAATACTATGACTGACAATAGATTATTACTAAAGATTATGACCATGACAATAGATTACTACGAAGGACTATGACTGACAATAGATTATTACTAAAGACTATGACTATGACAGTAGATTACTCCTTAAGACTATAACTATGACAATCGATTACTATGTTATGATACATACATGTGTATCATATGTATGTGTCTCATGATGTGTCTTATGAGTGTGTCATGAGACATGGGTAGTGGCGTGCACGCAGCGCCGGGAAAAGATGTAAACAATCGACAAGACGGGCAGCTTGAAGTCGAAGCGGCGAGCAAAACTCAAGTACGAAATTAATGGGGGGAAGGAATTCCAAACTTGAGGATAGAACGAAAGTAGGATATGCTTACATGGCTCAAACGCACGTCAAACACAAGTAAATTCATAGGAGAAACCTTGGTGACTCTCGAGAAAGACGCGGTTTTATAACAGTCAATTTGGTTGCTGAGTGGGCGGAGTATGTCATAGATGTTTAGAAACCTACTTCATAGTATTGAACGGAAAACAGGAACATTGGAAAAGGGAACCACACAGGGGAGGAGTAAGCTTGTATAAAACATTAGGAACGATGAGAGCGAGGGTGACTTGGAGCTAGATTTTTGTGGGGGAAGTGTGTGACCTGCTTGTAACAGGGTAGTGTAAATTTGACACCTAGGGAATGGGTAAGGATAGTGACAAATTAAATTAAAGCGAATTAAATTAAAACCATCATGCTGACGGTCACATAAATCTCACACGTACACTAAGACGTGTACGTGTAAGCGGTATAAGCCACCGTAGTCGAGTGGTCTGCAGCCCGTGTTCTGTATCGGGTCTCTGCTTGTGCAGAAAGACTGCGGGTTCGAAACCCGGCAATGAATACGAGCTGTTTCTCGTTTCACGCCGTGAGCTCGCACTTATCGGTAAGCCCTCAACTCCCCGCCCATGGACACATCCCAGGATCGTCGCATGGAGCTCACCATCACCCTTACTCTAAGAATATTAACCTTAAGAATTTGAAAAACCAATGTACTAAATGTCTATGTGCCATGTACTTGATTGGAAATAAAGATTGTTGTTGTTGTTGTGTGTTGAGGGAATTCTTAATTGTGCATTGTTGCAGCACCTAGGTGGCTCACAGAGCAAGAAATACATCCCGCACCGTCAATCGAAGCAGTCAATCATTTGTGGGAGATGCAACTAAATTTATTGGCGTTGTAATGGGAAAAAAATAGCGAGTATTGTTTAAGGTGTTATTTGCGAGTGTAAATTTGCCATATCCTCGCCACCACTGACGAATCTCCAGTGGAATGGCAAGTGCTAAGGTTGATGTCATTCCAAGGTAAATGAGATTAGCGACTGGAAAATCCTCGTATTTTGGATATGAAAGTTTTCATTGAATTTTTATTGTTCAGCGTCGTATCTAACTATTCAGCAGTGAGGAATGCGATTAATCTGTTTTAATAAGATATAATATTTTGTGGTTCATCTAACAGAATACAGAGACTGCTATCATTATTCATTTTTGGGACCATCAGAATAAAGCATGTTAATCTTTCTGTGTGTATTTACTATCCTTTCTCACGTCTACCATCAAGGAAAGATGGAAAACTTTTAATTATATCATGGGGAGGTTTAGGGCCCTGCGAAGGCGATCATGGCATGTTTTCTTTCCATTTGTTTAAGAATGTTATTCACAAGTATTGATTAGAAATAACAAAAACGAAGTAGCATGCAGAAAAAACCATACATTTGAAACCAAGATCTATGTATTTTTTGTGAGAGATAAAATGACTAGTAATAAAACAATTAATTAGCAAATAACCGAGCGAAATAAACTAAATAACAAGTAATAAGTAGGCAAATATTTCTATATCACAACTATGATGATCACGACTAAAGATTATGACTATGACAATAGATTATAACTAAAGACTATGATTATAGACTGTGGTCATAGACTGTCGCATGATGCTGTTTGATACAATTATGTATCTCTGTCATGGACTTGGTAATGTAAGAGTAGTTGTCAGTTCTCACCTTGAAAGCTTGAACTCATATTTCCCTCACTTGTTATGAGGAACTGAGAACCATGGATTGCTAGCCTCTCTTTTTGTTATAATCGAAGCAAAAAATAGTTTCATCACTAAGTAGGAGGAGTTGCAATACACCGTATAATGAAGTGTATGATGTGTGTGTACTGGGAAAGTATTGCATGTTGTATAGTTTTTTTAGACAGACATAGGTGACGAACACCCAGTAGTGGGGACTTGTTATCTATATCACGTCAAACTCGACCAATTGAATTAAATGCCAGTAAATTGCCACAGCCGTCAGATAAATGTAAGAACAGGTTAGAAAATTGCATTTGGATTTTTAATCGAAAGATTTATTGGTGCCAATTATACCAGAAATAAATAAAGTTCTATTCTAATCGTCGCTCGTAGAGTTCGATGCACAGCTCTTCCATCAGTGCTTGCCCTTGCCACCACCGCCTCCCTTGCCACCACCTCCCTTGCCACCTCCTCCCTTGCCACCGGGCACAGGGAAAGGTTCCGGAGCAGGACTAGCGATGGCGCCCACCACCATCATCATCACCACCATGATAGCAAGGCTCAAGTTCTGCGTAAAATTAGGACAGTATTAACAATTGGTATTCATTCATGTTTAATAACATCGCTAATGAAGGTTCCAATGCAAATTTCGTTTCCGTTGCAAAACATTCCAAATTAATAGCTTAGTCACTAGCGCAACCCCAAGACATAGACTAAACTTTCAGTATATTGCATTCCGGTGCCAACTCACACAACACCAGACTCAAATCACTCAATTACCCAGGTAACCCAGAGTCAGTTACCCTCGAACGCTTGAGGAGTTAATACATACGACGTGAACGTGAACACGAGAAGTGTTAACAATACTGAAGCGCTCTGAATGTGTATTATTTGCTATTTTCTTAATGAACTATGTATCTTCATTTTGTTAATGTTCGCGCTGTATCCGCAAACAATGCTAATGTTAGAGCCAATGCCAGTTATACTAAACAGCTCCTAAAAAGATTATTTCACGACCATATAATTTTTCCCCTGATGAAGATCTATAACTTTCAGCTCAAGTCAAGTTCGAGCATATAAAATGGGATGCTACACAGTTACTTATTTGAACAGTTTCAAGTCATACTTACGATGAAGGAAGCCATTGTGCTGGTACTACTCTGAGCGTCGTCGTTCGAGTGATGCAGTCTAGTTGTGAGCTCAAGCTTATATAGCACTTGAACTCGAGTCAGAACTCATCGGTTGCGTAACCGAGCCGCGGTCGTGACAGACAACGAAGAAAGAAACCGACGCTGCGACGAACGCTGGGCTAGCGGTTTGGTAACTTGAACTGAAGCTTGGCGAATTTAGATTCAGTTCTTAGGGAAACATCTGATTGAACTTAAGTCTAGCGCGAGGGAATAAAAGTTGTGAGCGAAGGAATAAAAGTTGTGCGCAATGGGCTATTAGTTGGGGTAAAAGTCTAAAAGCAGACGTGTACTGGGGATTGGCATAAAGAAAATAAATTAATTAAAACATTTAGATATCCACACAAAACAAACAGTATATTACTGTTACTGTAATGGAATATTATGTTTCAAAAATATTATTTTTGTAGTTCATTTCGTCTACAATGTATGATGTACACACTCACTAATACAACCCTAAAATCGTTTAGATTCTTATTCAGACTATTCTAATGATTTTGAATGAAGTTTTCAATAGTCTACACCGTTTTAGATTTGATGAAGTTATTCGATAAATGTATGTCCCTAACAAGGACTACTATAACCAGGACGTGCATCGCCGCGTAGCTGACTACGGTAGCGGAGGCCATTGCATTCTTAGTAACATAACATTTCCTATCGGACAAATTGATCAAAAATTACTTCTTTCAAGCAATAGAAGGGATAATAAGGTTTTACAGTGAATTTAAATGGTTTAAAGCACTGTAATGCTTTGAAATACCAATTTTAACCGGAATTAACATGTATTATTGTATGAGCTTAGTGGCCACTTTATAGAAAGCCCAGTTGCTGCAGTTTTAGACTTTACAAATTGATTATAGTTTAACCTTTTCCAATGCAAACAACCAAACATACAAACATTCATGCATATAAACAAGCAGACATAGAAGCAAAAACCATTGTTGGGATGAAGTATCTTAAACAGTGGTACTAATGCCGTTCTTGAACGCACTGAGCGTTAGTGGGGAACACAAAGTGGGCTTGTTTTCGACAATCACAGACAAACAAACAAATCAAAAACGTATATTTCCAATAAAGTTGGTACATAAGAAATGTAACAGCATTGGTAGTTAAAGATGCCTTATCATAAAATCCTTAAGTGGTAAGTATTCTATGCATAGTATCATAGATGATAGAACAGCAGTACCTACGGGTATACGTAAACATTCACCTCACGCAATGAACGTTAAATATACATGGGGAAACAAATGAAACTTCGCTTTTTCAATGATGACTTAAACAAACAAACAAACAATCTTTATTTCCAATCAAGTACACAGTACATAGACATTTAGTACATTGTTTTTTTTAAATTCTTAAGGTTAACATTCTTAGAGTAAGGGTGATGTTGAGCTCCATGCGACGATCCTGGGATGTGTCCATGGGCGGGGAGTTGAGGGCTTACCGATAAGTGAGAGCTCACAGCGTGAAACGAGAAACAGCTCGTATTCATTGCCGGGTTTCGAACCCGCAGTCTTTCTGCACAAGCAGAGACCCGATACAGAACACGGGCCGCAGACCACTCGACTACGGTGGCTGCGGTGTACTGGGATACCTTAAGAAGTAATCATTGGTGATACATATAAATTCTGACGTGGTAGGATTATACGTATTTTAGGTGATAAGCGAAATATTTTCTTTAGGTACAGCTTAGACTTGACATCATTACATTTAACTGAATTGAATGTTTAACATCCGAGAAGGACCGAAAAAGGAAAATTATGAGAGCGAAAACTTAAAACATAAAGTTGTGATTGTTATTAAATTGAAATTGTATTTTCTAATTACTTGTTGACCGTATGGTATGGCTTGCTGATGATCGATTTAATTTAATCATTATTACAGTTATCTGTATATATCGTGTTTAATATGAACGGGCGTTACATATCAGAGAAAGAGAGTAAAAAAATAAAATATAACAGTGAATGCTGCATTCACTGAAGTTGTCGGTCATGAACAAACACACATGCCTTTCTTTCGATCTTGAAATAATCAAGTTCTTGTTCTGCTTCTGCAGGTTACGTTCAGGTTTGAAAGCATCAGATGAAGTAATCTTATCCTTCTGAAGAAAATACCTCAGTTGTTGGTCTTCAGCTTTCGCAGGGCGAAGTTTGAGTTTTGGAGATGGCAGACATGAAACAGACACATTGAAGATACGGTGCGGCGCCTGTTCTTATTGTAATTACCCCGACAGTTCACAACCCTTCACTTGTTCGGCATTTTTAATACATATAATTAGCAATAGACTTTGTAAACAAACAGTATCCACTTAGAAATGCAGCAATGTGCCTCAAAACAAACAACAATCTCCGTTTCAAACCGAGCGACAGACTACGACAATGTTCGCACTATGACAGATGGAGGATAACTGAACGCAGTGAACTGGCCTCCGCTCCAGCAGTCAGCTACATGGCGATGCACGTCCTGTTTATAGTAGTCCTAGGTCCCTAATTACATTCATACCTGAAACTTTAAAGGCATTCCTTTATTCGAGTTCCTGCTTAAATAAATAAAATATAGCATACAACAAACCGACGTATTTACTTTCAAACCTGACAAAAAAAGTAATCTCACGAACTGCACCTACACGACTGATCAGCTGCAGGACACAATTGGCCTTTTTTGAGAACCTAGGATATAAGATCATTGAGATGAATTACTGATCAGCTTTAAGGTACTACTGGCCATGTTTTGAGTATCCTAGATACAAGCTCATTGAAGTGAATACGTGTACGACCGATCAGCTTTAGGGAACAATTAGCGGTATTTTCCGAGTACCTAGGATACAAGTTCATTCAGGTGAATACGATTTTTACTGATCACTTTCAGAGCATAATTGGAAGTATTTTGAGTATCTAGGATACAAGCTCATTGAACTAAATGCCTGTGGGACTGATCAGGTTCAGGGCCCAATTGAAGGGTGGACAGCACTAGTGGACTACTTGCATTTTTTCCCACGGGAAAAAATACAAGAAGTCTTCTAGTGCTGTCCACCCTTCATATAGTAAACTACTGGATCGTAATCGCCTCTGTCAGCGCTGTGTTAGCGACAGCACGGGAGTGGACTACTTGCATTTTTTCCCGTGGAAAATATATTATATTTACCACGGGAAAAATGCAAGTAGTCCTCTAGTGCTGTCCATCCTTCAATTAGAAGTTTTTGATCATGTAGAATAGAAGGCCATTAACGAAAATACTCATGACCTAATAATAAAACCAGTGGTGTCTCAGACCGAGGTTAGGTAATTAGTCGTCATAAGTGGCTTGGAGAAATTAAAATCAATTTTTTTTTCGCAGCAAGAAAAATTTTGTTTTTCAAACTATTCAAACAAGCAGCCCAGGAAGAGGGTAGTGTAACTAGAATAAAACTTAAATGAACGAAGCAAAATAAAAGGTGTTTTTCTTAAAGAAATCCGAAATATTTTGATGGCATCTGACATGTACCCTAAAACTGACGTATTGTATATGCAGTTGTAGTGTGGGACTTTCTTACTGTACTTTCTTGCTGTACTTACTGTACTTTTTTGTACTCTCTGTATTTTCTTTATGTGCTGACTGTATTTTCTCACTGTACTTACTGTACTGTCCCAATCTACCTACAGTACTTTCTCACTCTTCATACCGTTCTTTCTTACTGTACTTCTGTACTTTCTTATCGTCGAACTGTCTCTGAATCAAAGTTGTGTAGTGTATAGAGGAGACTGTACAAATTGTTCATTCCACTTTTTTTCTAGAAATGTACAAATTTTTCAAACTGCTTCTAGTCACGCGAATATAGCAAAGCTAATAATAATGATACATAATCACGATTCTAAATATCAAACCAGAGCGAAGATGTGAAAACTCTCAAATACTAATAACAATATTATTTAAATTATGATTAAATAAATATAATGGCCCTTAAGGGAATTATAAAAATAACGAAAATAAGACTAGAAATATCAATAGCAATGACTTCTTAAAAAAATTGTAGTAATATCTTAAGTATTGATAATATTCAAATAATAATACCATCTAAATGTTGATGATATTTGAACAATAAGCATTTTTGAATAATAGTGGTATTTATACGGGATGCAGCAACATAACTTCCTTTTTTCAAAGTAAAGCTTTGAAAAAAGGAAGTTATGATTACGTTGATCCAATGAAGTGATGATCCCTGCTGATTGTTATGCATGCCACCACAATTTCTGCCTCCCATGAATATAATGCATCATCATGTCTAGGGCTGAGAACCATGCGGCATAACATTTCATCGTCAGTCTCGACTTGCTACGATTGTAAAATGTAATGGAAACGCAATTGTGTAGAAAATACAATGAAGTCGTCCTCAATACTAGCTAATACTCTAATACGGGCCTCACAACCACTCAAATACTTCGATACAGGTCTCACAAACATACACGAATACTTTAATACGGGTTTCACAATTCCTCAAATATTTCAACACGGACCTCACAATTACACAAATACTTCAATACAGGCTTCAGAATTACACAAATACTTCAATATAGGTCTTACAATTTCACACGCTCAATGTGAAGCATCACCCAGATGTGAGTGGAGAACAGTGGCACCATTTCCTTGTCTGAACATACGATCGATGATCCAAACTTTTGTACGTACACCACCATTACTTTCTTATGTGTTGTGTGGTACGTGTCAGTTTCTATTGTCATTGTGTATTTTATTATGAACATAGTTATTATGTATGTGATGTTGGCGGTTATTACATATGCTATTATGTACATGGTTATTATGCACGTAATGTAGATGGTTATTACATATGTATATAATATAGATGGTTATCACACATGTTATTGTGGACATGATTATCATGTATCTAATGCAGATGGTTATTATGTATGTTTTTGCGTGCAAGTTTATCATCGTTATTTTGTTAAGCATCGTGTTGTTAATGGTGAGTCTATTACTGTTGATACGATTAGTGTCACTGCTACCCTATGCATAAATGTGTACTCTTACAGGGCTCTTCTATTTTTATTTGTTAGAGTAACTTTCGTTGCATTCAAAAAGATGAAAACAAATTTAAACATCTTTATTCATGAATCAACTTTGGCTGTTGTAAAATACTAAGTGCAAGTTACATTTTTGAAAGGTAAATGAGACACGTTTATTGCATGGTTAATTTTTTTACAAACGCATCAATCGTTTTGTTTTGAAAAGCCTAATGACGGCCTGTAAATGAATATCTATATATTAATACCCTTACGACTATCGTACCTGTGCGTCACACCCTTCATTGCAGTATCTATTATACGGTTGGGGTCGGATCACGTTACATTACGTTACTTTGGGTTGGGAATTTTATGAATGTTTTGGTTTTAGAATTTTTTTCCGTTTTTTAATTTTTTAAATGGTTTAAATTTTTTATATTTTCTAAATTATTTTTTAATGTTTTTAATTTTGTAAATTTTCAAATGTTTTAATATTTTAATTTTCCGAATTTCTTGAGTTTTTTTGAATATTTTAGTTGTTTTAATTTTTTGATTTTGTTTTAATTTTTTAAATTGCTTAAAATTTTTCCTGCTTTTAGTTTTTGAATTTTTTGAATTTTTTGCATTTTCGGAATTTTTTAAATTTTCGATATTTTGTCAATTATTTGAATTTTTGAAATTTTTTGAAATTTTTAATTTTTTTTAAATTTTAAAAAGTGCTGCTAGCGTATCAGTGATACCGACAATACTTTACTTATGTGCGAAGCTGTACTATGCGGCCCCATAAAATTGCGAATTTTTGAACGTGGCCCTTGCACTGAAAAGTTTGCACACCCCTGATCTAAAACAATGGAGCAGAGAATAAGAGAACAAAGAGAAACAGCAAGAAAGCGACAGAGAAGAAGCTGACAGCGCTTGCGAGAAGACGAAAGGCAAGCAACTCGTGATAGAAGCAGACTACGAATGCAACAGCGAAGGATGAATCAGGAGGAGCGAGAATTGCATCTTCAAATCATGAAAAATAGAGATCAAGAAAGTCGAAATGATATGAATGATGTGGAGAGACGGCAATTTCTAGATAACATGAGAAACAGAGACCAAGAAATGTGGCATTAAAGTTGTTTAATCATATACATACATAATCATTGATTGTTAATTTATTCACTACCTGCAAAATCATGCTACTGAACTAACTGCTAATTATTCGTGGGTCCTGCTAGTATGAATAAATATCTATATGAATATATATCTTCTGTTTTCAAGAGCAGGTGAGTTTTATCAATGAATTATCCTAAATGAGTAATGGTTTTTCTAACACACCCTGACATCTACAAAAATGCTGGAAATGCTAAATTTACATAATGTATTTTGCACACTAGTTTTAGAGCTTTTTCTCTATCAATTTGTTAAAAAATCACTAACACAGAGCTGCTAATTCCTTTCTCTTTGATTCCAAAATGTTTTCTCCAGCTTTTAAATTAATCACTTGACTTGATTGGAATTATCATTAGTTGGTCTCTAGTTCGACAACTAAAAATCCATTTACCGATGTTGTTCGTTACCAACCGTTGTTTGTTTTTCATAATTAAAAATCGAATCTATTTTTTTGTTGTGTACCCTGTGAGAAATACGGCATGGGACTTGGGTAAACAACCGAATAATTATCGAAGTAATTATCCGACCCAAGAATGGGCCAGAAGGTTCGTTCCTATAGCCTCATTCTATTCTATTCTATTTAACTCTAAAATTTAAGCGCTTCAGTTCACATTTCGTCGGCACTCACCATTGCGTGCTAAAACGATACTCAAAGCTTTTTAGAGACCATTTTCTTTTAAACTAAATCCCCATTTAGTATAACGAATTCTGACTCACACACGGGCGCCAAATTTCTATGCTAAATTTCCGTATATTTTTGCAGAGCTACCGATTTTCAGTACTCAATTAACGATCATGTCCATATATTTTCGTAAGAAATCGTTGATTGTACAATACTTTAATCTCCGTCAACTAGAGCATAAATATGGACCTAGAGAGACTGTTTCAGTTGCTAGTATACTGACTGGGAGCACAGTTTCAGTAGCCAGTATACTGACTGGGAGCATAGTTTCAGTGGCCAGTATACTAACTGGGAGCACAGTTTCAGTAGCCAGTATATTGACTGGGAACACAGTGTCAGTGGCCAGTATACTGACTGGGAACAGTGTCAGTAGCCAGTATACTGACTGGGAACACAGTGTCAGTAGCCAGTATACTGACTGGGAACACAGTGTCAGTAGCCAGTATACTGACTGGGAACACAGTGTCAGTAGCCAGTGTACTGACTGGGAACACAGTTTCCGCAGACCATCCCTGATGTGGCAGGCTTCAGCTAGTCAACCGCAGACGCACTCGCTTGAACAGCCTCACGCGCTGATTTTTTTCTTGAAGAAATTATTTTTTTGAAGAGTTTAGCAAGATGGCAAGCAAGCATGGCGCTATCACAAGCGAAGTTTTTTGCTCAGAACCGCAAGATTTTTTTTCTAGACTGCTTGTTGTGTGTCTCAGGAATGAGTATATGAGGACCCACTGAGAATAGGTCTCATCAGAACTCGACCGACACTGGCCTGGTTGACTTCACCATGGCTTCTTTCCTGGTAAATAAATTCTTATTATTTATAGTTAGTGAACACGATAATCCAATTTTAAAGTTATCAATGTTAGAAACAAAACAGTACCAATGACATATCTTGTATGAGGGTTGTAACAATTTTGTTTTTGCAACTCTATGGTAGATCTTGTATGATGGTTGTAAAAAGTTTGTGATGGTACGTCTATGGTAGATTTTACCTCATGGGGACATGCCTACAAAATGTAACTTTGAATTAGATCAATTGAAGAGATTTTCGCTTATGACTAACGATAGTGGTTGCATACTTAAGCGAATTTACTTCTCTCTTCGCTTCTCTCTTTTTAATAAAAATTATTCAAAAGGCATAACATGAATATCACTGAACGCACACGCCGCTGCTGCGGTGAGGAAACTGTCCGCTGATCGGAAATGTGAGAAATGTTCTCGCATACACGAGGAAATTATACTAGATTTATTGTTTCTCACCTTTTGCAGGACACATTAAATCATTCTTAAATATTTTGAGTTTTTCATACTAATGGTATGATAAGGGGAAACAGATGGTGAGTAGGGTTGTTGTGGTAGGGCTATAGTAGAGCAGTGGTAGGGCTGTAGCACCGCTGCTGTAGGACTTTGGTAGGGCTGTGAAGTACAGGAAAAAAACATGTTTATCTGATTTCCTCTTCCCACTTCGGAGGGTCGCTAATAAATTAGACCGTCTAAAACAACCCAAAATGTGGCATTTTCCGTCGTAGATGCGTCAAACAAAATCTCTTCATTGTCGAAAAGTTAGAAATTAAATGCCAAGATTTATTTTTAGCTCAAAGCTTAGCATAATTTTAAGGCAAATATTTAATTGAATTGGAAGTTTAAATGGAGCTATTTTGTCTTACAGAAACTAAGCGTCCTGGCTGTGGTGGTGATGATGGTGATGGTGAACTTCGTCTGTGGTGAACCTGATCCTTTCCCTGCTCCCGGAGACCACTGGAAGCACTGGAAGGGAAAAGGAGGTGGTGGAGGAGGTGGAAAAGGAGGCGGTAAAGGAGGTGGAGGAGGAAAAGGGGGCGGCGGAGGAAAAGGGCACTGGAAGCACTGGCACAAGAAAGGTGGCGGAGGTGGTGGTGGTGGCGGAAAAGGACACTGGAAAGGAAAGGGTGGAGGAGGTGGTGGAGGAAAAGGAGGTGGTGGGAAGGGAGGTGGAGGCGGTAAAGGACACTGGAAAGGAAAGGGAGGTGGAGGCGGAGGCGGAGGCAAAGGCCATGGCAAGTGGTAATACGAAGCAACATTTCCCGTGCGATAAAATAACACGACTCCTACTTAGAATTTCGAATAAAGAGGAATGAGCGAACGAACACAAAGACTATTTTTATCCTCATTATATATTTCAGTGTGCGGTAAGTCATCTTGTCTTAGCTGCTGGAAATATTTTTTAATATCAAGCTCTTTAGAAAAAATGTATTATTAAAGGAATGAGCTTTCAAAGTTTCTAAAGGTTCAAGTGCAGACGTAAACCTTTACGAAAAAACGAAAAAAAATTACAAAAAACGTAAGCACTAAAAGACTCGTAAGGAAGCTCCACAAAACTAAGCTCTAGGATCCATTGCTCAGACACAGATTCTGTTCATAAGATAAAATGAAAATATTTTTGCATTCTTATACACTTGTACTTTCAAAAAAATACTTGATATAGTAAAAGGATTATCTTAAGTGCAATAAGTACAGTCAAACTCCTAAAACTGAGAGAAAAGGTTTACCATGAAACTGAGAGGGCCTCTCAGTTTCATGACGACAAATAATTGCATTAGTTTAGCCGATAATGTACTTTCTTTCTCATTTATAACAAACTTTCGCCGAAATTTGAATTAAAGGTAAACTACAACTGTTTGTTTATGTATAATCGTAACGTACATACTAATTATTTTGAACACGAATATAAAAAATGTGCAAACAAGTAAATGAAATGCCAAAAGTTAACAAAAAAACTTGTCACCAATAAAGGATATGAATCCTGTATTAAAGACATTAGGCGGGCCTAAGCAGGCAACATCAACTTAACACACATTCCAAGAGATGGCAGTAGTAGCCCTCTTAGTTTCATGACTTCTCTCAGTTTTGTGTCTCTTAAGTCTTAACACTGAGAGTTTTCTCAGTTTCGAGTTTCTCAGTTTTTGGAGTTATACTGTAGGTGGGTGTCTGGTTATTTTGGGGATGAATCTGTCATTTGTTAGTTAATAGACAGGGCATCTCAGAAAACTTTTAAGAATTTTCAGTGGAAAAAATAAATATACATCAGACTACGAAAAATAGAGGTTGATCAGCTTCAGTTTTGACTATATAGTATCAAAATTGAGTCATACAGGGTGTAGCAACATAACTCTTTTTTCTCCAAAACAAAACGCTTTAAAAAAGAAAGTTACGTTGCCGCACCCTGTATTTTCAAAATTTTTGAATAATGTCGTCCGAATACATTCCATGCCTAGGAGTCTCCAACGCCGAAGCCAGTCGTATTGGCTAGTTGTTAATTAATCCAAAACATAGAGGAAAAAAGGACAAACTCGGAATTGATTTAATGATCAACTTCAGTTACTCGCATTTTTTAAAGAGCTGAACGATTGAACGTGTACGTATTATTCTAAAATTGGATCTTCAGATACAAAAATCAAAACCACATTTGAAAAAGTTGCCTTAAATAAGATAAGGTTTGTTTAAGATAAAGATTGAGGGAAAAAATACGCATTTCTATGACGAGTTTTTTTCGCCTGCGCTGGAAATTAAAAAAACACAGAATTGGAAGTGTTTGTTCTGAGGATATGACGAAAAATAGCGCCAAGTGTAAAAAATTATCTAAAAAACATTTGGTGTTTTAATTTGTGGCGTTATGAGAGTTTATTAAAAATATTCACTGGCGTTATTGTTGATGAACATTGAATTTCTTTAAAAACACGCACTACTTTAAATACAGAAGCTTTCGACCAGAAGAAATTAAAAGAATAAGCCTATTATTTGATTGTTCTTTCCGATGGAAAAATTGCGTTCGAACAAAGCGGTTCTCCGTTTAAGTTTCGTTCATTTGGCAAGGCAGGCAAAAAATTCCGAAGTTGAACAACCAAGAGGAATTTACGAGAAACATTTTTTGCCTGATATCAGGTTTTTAATACTCTAGTAGAATTAATGTATGCTTTTCGACTATATGATTTATACTCTAGGTTTTTTTTCCTTACTTTAAACTTCAAATTAATTCGTAAGCACTCACACACAGACACTGTACAGGTATGACACTCACAGACTGTATTAATACACAGTAATTATACATAGACACTGTAAAGGTATGACATGCATAGACTGTATTAACACATAAAAAGTAGTTTTGATCTATGAAACTCATATTCCTATTGAAGTATGTATATATTGTACAATTTATTTAAGAAGCAAGAAGTTCTAAGTTCCAAGGAAAAACGCAAAACTACAATGCGCAAAATTCAGAAGCAAAATTGATACCTCAACACGAGCTATGTTTGTTTAACTGCATTTGAAAAACGTCGGTCATGGAATAAACGAAAATTTACAATAACTTAAAATATTCACTACTATATATAGAAATTTATGAAAATGTACCAAAGTTTACTATAATGTGTATAAATTGTCGGTAGTTATACAGGAATTTACGATAATGTACAAAGATACACGATAGGGAAAGAAAATTGAAAATTGAAATAGTAAATCACTTCGACAATGTTACATTTTCGAATAACATTATCTTGAATTTAGGCAATTATGGTAAAAAAATCAGAAAAAAAATTATACATCTAGCAGTGACTAAAAGATGATTAAATTATTTAAATGGAGGCGTCATTATAAGTAAGCAAGTCACTCAAGAAAGTAAGACTCATTGCATTTCTCAAAATTAAAACAAAATTTTTCCTGAGCACAGTTCTTACTTACGTGAACCATACTGGCATGTATGCAAGAAAAGCTCATTGCCTCTATATAAATAATTCGACAAGTGGGTAAGTAATGTTTGCAAGCCTCTAGTTTGATGAAAGTCAGCTCGTAAGCCTCGAGTTTGATGAAAGTCAGCTCGTAAGCCTCGAGTTTGATAAAAGTCAGCTCGTAAGCCTCGAGTTTGATGAAAGTAAGCTCGTAAGCCTCTAGTTTGATGAGAGACAGTTTATAACCCACGAATTTAATGAAAGACAGTTCTGAGGGCTTTACTCCTTGTATTTATTGTTTATTTATTGGCTGTTACCAAAAGGGATCATCACCACTTATCCTTTCATAGCTAAATGACAGTATCCACAGTTTATATTCCTATTTATTAAGCACAAAATTAATTGCAAAAAAAATTAAATGATTAATTTTACAATAACCCATGATGTGTTTCATGCCTTAAGCCAATTAACAAAATAAAATAGAGGTTGAAGGGGCGTTCCACTTCAGGCGTAGGGGAATCTACTGGTGAGACGAGTTTAGGTTCTTGGTTAAGATTCAAGTATCAAGATGGGTCAGCCAGCGAGATGGCTTCTTGACTTCACTTTCTGTGTCGTGAGGTTGGTGCCTAAATGAAACAAAAGAGAATATTATAGAAAGTTCAGAAAAGAAACAGAAATTCTTTTCTCACGTGACAAGATAGTAATTGTAAGACACTTGCACGTCCTAGTGATAGCTCCCTCAGTCATTACCTGTAGACTCTAATCCAGACGCACGTCTGATCGCAGGACGGGATTCTATTTCTGTACATCAATTCCTGCTAACGCGAACAAGAAACAAGGAGTGCACACGTAACAATTTTGAGCATACCCTTACTGCAGTTCGTAGCCCACGAGTTTGATGAAAGTCAATTCGTAGCCCACGAGTTTGATGAAGGACAGTTCGTAACTCATGAGTTTGATGAAGGACAGTTCGTAACTCACGAGTTTGATGAAGGACAGTTCGTAACTCACGAGTTTGATGAAGGACAGTTCGTAACTCACGAGTTTGATGAAGGACAGTTCGTAACTCGCGAGTTTGATGAAGGACAGTTCGTAACTCACGAGTTTGATGAAGGACAGTTCATAACTCACGAGTTTGATGAAAGACAGTTCATAACTCACGAGTTTGATGAAGGACAGTTCATAACTCACGAGTTTGATGAAGGACAGTTCATAACTCACGAGTTTGATGAAGAACAGTTCATAACTCACGAGTTTGATGAAGGACAGTTCGTGACCAGTAAATTGTTGGCAACACTTGATGAAGTCTGGTCGGGCTTCCCGAAACTTCCCTCTTTTGATGATATTCTTTTTTTTAAGATTGCACTATACAAACATTTTCTAGACAAGCCACTCCCATTAAGGAAAAGGATTCATTTTTTCATTGGCAAAAGCAATGGTAGTAACAAAGAAAGAACAATAATAAACAGGATAATTAACTTAAATTCGACAAATGTTCCGTTGTCATGTCTCTGAATTACATTTTGGTTAATTATAGCGGAAATCATCCAGTAGTTATAATAATAATTGTCATTTTTATTATTAACTAAAGCTATCAAGAATACAGTATATAAAGAATACTTCAGGAATTATCCCAGAATAATAAAGGTGTTCCTAATTAACAAGAAAAATTCTCCATTTGAGTTTACACACGATGGTAAAAAAGTTACAACTTTACTCAACTAGTTCAACATAAATACATAGTTCGTTAATTAAACATGGATATTGCTACCAAAGATATCAATTTTCTCCTTGCAAAATTTCGAGGTGATTACCCTGGTAGTGATGATGAGAGTGATGGTGGTGATGATGATGATGATTGGTGCAATCGTTGAACCTGAACCCGAACCTTTCCTGGTGCCCGAGAACACAAGCATTGGAAGAAGGGGCACAAGAAGGGATACAAGAAGCACAAGAAAAGACCAAGAAGGACAAGAAGGGCAAGAAGGGGCACAAAAAGCGGTAAACGTGAACGGAGAAGACAAACTCTTAAAACGAATAAAAGAATTATACTGTACATCGTTTGAATTATCCTTATATATTTATATTGTCCTACAACAAGANATTCATTTTTCATTGGCAAAAGTAATGGTAGTAACAAACAAAGAACAATAATTAACACGATAATTAACTTAAATTCAATAAATGTTCCGTTGTCATGTCTCTGAATTACATTGTGGTTAATTATAGCAGAAATCATCCAGTAGTTATAATAATAATTCTCATTTTTATTATTAACTAAAGCTATCAAGAATACAGTATATACAGAATACTTCATGAATTATCCCAGAATAATAAAGGTGTTCCTAATTAACAAGAAAAATTCTCCATTCGAGTTCACACACGATGGTAAAAAAGTTACAACTTTACTCAACTAGTTCAACATAAACAGTTCGTTAATTAAACATGGATATTGCTACCAAAGATATCAATTTTTTCCTTGCAAAATTTCGAGGTGATTACCCTGGTAGTGATGATGAGAGTGATGGTGGTGATGATGATGATGATTGGTGCAATCGTTGAACCTGAACCCGAACTTTTCCCGGTGCCCGAGAACACAAGCATTGGAAGAAGGGGCACAAGAAGAGATACAAGAAGCACAAGAAGGGACCAAGAAGGGCAAGAAGGACAAGAAGGGCAAGAAGGGGCACAAAAAGCGGTAAACGTGAACGGAAAAGACAAACTCTTAAAACGAATAAAAGAATTATACTGTACATCGTTTGAATTATCCTTATATATTTATATTGTCCTACAACAAGAATGGGCTTCCATAATTCAAATTCGAAAGTCAGTTAAAAATATGAAATACTGAATGTTAATACGGGACATTTAAATTGAAAAATCTGTTTAATAGATAATCAAAAAAATATAAAACTTATATTAGATTGACATTCCGAAAAACCAAATTATTATTCCTTAAATTGACAAAAAATGTACCCAATGTTTTCCTGGTAAATATTAACAACGAAATCATGACATTCGGTATTGATACTTTAAATCTTGTCGTAAATTATCTGTGAATTTAGCTAGTAAATTTTTTATATTGTCATACCACATTCCGAAAATTTCCATAAATTAAGGCATGATTTACAAAAATCCACAGAATGTAGAGACCGACATTTGGGAATCACAAATGTCGCACAGTCCGTAACATTCACAGTAATATTTAGATTGTCGTGCAAAAAATACATTATTTCTTTCACTAATCTCTACAAACTTGCACCATTAGAGCAATTTACTGTGATCGAGATCGATTAAAATCAATAAATTTTAAACAGTGGGGCTTGCTTCACACCAACGCAGGATGCTTTGGCTCTCAGCCGACCGCACTGAAACAATAGAGCGCTACTGGAACTCAGGTCTAGTTGGGCAACGATTGTTCGTTTCCATAGACCTTGAGACTCCAAAACTAAAGCCTTCGACGCTAAGCAAACACTCAACCACGTCTAATGTACGGTAGACGTACCTGAAATACAATGCTCTACTTCACTTGTATTATGACACTATAGCGACATTGCTGGATGTCGTAGTTTTTTCTATTGACTCATATGATTTTGAACCCGTTAGTGAAAAACTACCTTTTTGGTTCAGGAGAATTTGGAAATGTCCGTTTCAATTGTTTCGTGGTGTTTGAGAGTTAACCCATTCAAAATATTTTTAAACAATCGTACGAATAGCAATCTCATGGTGCAAGGGGAATTGATTCCTCAACTGACACTGCAGGATCTTCTTCATGCTACCAATAACTTAATTGAGCACCGTACTCGGTCTTCATCTTTAAGGCTAAAATCTTCCCTTTTAAATTTTAATGGATTCCATATGTTAGTTCTTTGGCTCAGGAACTCTTCCCATACCCTGAGTGAATATTTCGAGTCACTTTAGCTGTAGTTTCCATTTTTAAACCGTAAAGTATGAAGTGCTTTAAATTTTCTTTCGATACTTCCATGTTCAAAGGGCTCTAGCTAGTAAAATTTCAAAAACATAATGGTGAAAAATCAACTTAATGAACTTCAGTTTATTTAAAAACCCCTTTTAAACTCAGTGGCATTAGATATTCTAAAACCCCGTGGAATTTAGTATACTCATACAATAAAATCATACATTACCTATGGCACGACCCAACACTTCGTCATGGATGACATGCAGTAGGATGTGAATGTATCAGGAGTACAAAAATTGGTTGCAGTTCAGTCGTACCGTAGCTGCAGATTTTCCAAGTCTCAGGGCAACGCCTGTTGCGTAAGACCTGTCTGTTGCTGCGCCTCCGTCAGGTATATGAGGGGCGGCCCAGCGACCACCTGCATCACTCGAACGACATCGCTCTGAGTAACTCCTGCACAATGGCCTCCTTCTTGGTGAGTATTTAGCTATTGAGCTGGCAGTAAGTTGAATTGCACAATTCAAGAGTCATGTGGTATTTTGTACATTTGGAATTTTGCTCTTGTGCAATGAAGAATTATTTGCTAAAACACAACTGGTTATACTCATAACGAACATCACTTAACAAAAACCACCCATAACGTTTCAAACAATTTCACGATCATAAGAACAAAAAATTGCTTGCAAAGTACAACTTTGTCGAAAAAAAACACAGGCAAAACCCATTTTCTTTAAAGTTTCTCAAGAGAGCATGCGTTTTTTAATAAATTGCACTCTAAGTTTAATTTTAATCTACTCTGAGTTGTTCCAAATTTAGAAATAATAACGATTGATGAATCTTTATATATATTTTCAACCCACACAGAACTTGAGCCTCGTTATCATGGTGGTGATGATGGTGGTGATGGGCGCCATCGCTAGTCCTGCTCCAGAACCTTTCCCTGTGCCCGGTGGCAAGGGAGGAGGTGGCAAGGGAGGCGGTGGCAAGGGAGGTGGTGGTGGCAAGGGCAAGCACTGAAGGAAGAGCTGTGCATTGGACTCCACGAGCGATGATTAGAATAGAACTTTATTTATTTCCACTATGATTGGCACCAATAAATTTTAGAACAAAAATACATGAAGAACTTTTAAATTATTTCAACCTTTTTTTAAGTTCATTTATCAAAGCACCTCTTCGGAAACCAACGAGTAGTTAACCAATGTGTATATTTTTTGTGTAATTTTCTGAGTAATGAAATAATCACCTCTGAATTAATAGTAAAAACACTGAACTTCATGACAAATATTAATACCATCGCGAGACCATGTAAACGCAAAGTCCCCCACTTATAAAGAAAAGTTCCGAGACTAAATAAAAAATAATTTGATAAACGTTTCCACTTTCTACTGGTTTTTAATTCAAGTCTATGGTGTCGATTCCAAAGTTTTATACTGGAGAAAAAACTTGAAGCATTGAGAAAAATTATTAAATAAAGAAACTACGTGATTTTCAAAAAAAGTTTTCAAGTGAGCCCATGTTGAATAACGACTGTAATTCATCATCAACTCCTGAATATCAGTCGACTGTTGAAAATAGACTATAATTCATCATCTGCTTATGAATATCAGTCAACCGTTGGAAAACAGCTGTTATTCGTCATTAATTTCTGAATTTCAGTTATCTTTTCTAAAAAGACTGTTATTCATCATTAGTTTCTGAAAGCCAATCAGCCGTTGAAAAATAACTATGAATCATCATCGGCTTCTGAATGTCAGTTGACTTTTTGAAAAATATTGTTATTCGTTATTAATTTCCCAGCATCGGTTGAGGTTCTGGATGCGACTTAATCCATGACACACCTGACCATACAACACTTCATGTATACTACCACCGGCATGGAGAGTTACAGACGCACCAAAGCAATTCAGATAAAATCTACGCACTTTGTCCGTGGGCTACAATATTATTGAGCGAGAGCATGCTTCTCAAATTTAATTTTTACGGGGATATATGTATTTTGCCTTCATATAATACAAATTATAACATCTATTGGGAAGATATCATCAATACATGTTCTTGTCTCTAGCGATGCAGTGTCATGTGATTCCTAGTGATATAGAATGATTTATCTGTGTTCTGGTGATAAGCTTCAGGTCGTCTCATTAAAACCCAAGACCACTCGTAGTTACAGATGATGCATTCAGAAAGAAAAATGATGACAGAAGAAAGAAACCGTTTTATGTATAACATTCTACATAAATAAAATTATAACAAATTATGATGCATTGCGGAGTGGGGTGTGTGAAGAAGAACTATAAACACATATTAGAAAATTGATGTAATTGACCTATTTAAACGTATTTCTAGAAAAAAGTTAGTTTCACCTCTACAACCCCGATCCACGTGCCAGGCACGTATGGTAGGTGAATCACGTGCCGTTTAATTCATACGTTACTCATACAGGGTGCAGCAACATAACTTCAGTTTTTCCAAAGCAAAGCGCTTTGAAACAAGGAAGTTATGTTGCCACATCGTGTACATACATATCAACGTGCAAGTATGAGCACACGAGCATTGAATATTATAGCAGACTACTATGAGAAAGGGTTCTAAGTGCACAGAGGTTCTGTATGGCTTATGAATGGAGTTGTACACTGTGAGCATAGAAGTACGTCGGTTACACAGATCGTGCGCTCTGAATGATGATCGCAGAACATAATGTAGGAAAGCAGAGCACATATAGGCTTGATCAACCTTCACTTTCAACGATCTGCAACCACCCTTTCCATCGTAATTCCACCTGTGATTTTCTTTCCAGAGTAATTTCCAAGTTCAATTTATTGAAATACAGACAATTAGAATGAGGAAGAATTCAAGTGCACCTTCTTGAACTGAAAATTCGAAATGGGAATGAAAATTATTGATAGAGATCCCTCGCCTTGACAATGAGTTTAGACGTTCTAATCAATTAAATGAACGTATTGTAAAGGAAATAGCATAAATTCAAAGACGTCGATGATTATAAGCGTACATATTGACATACAAGGAATTTCATCATCAATGCACAGCAGTGATGGCAGCATCGTGTTCGTGTCTATGGACGTGTTGGACACAAAAATAACGCAATCAATGAAAAATCACATAGATAAATAAAGATAAATGTGAAAGATTAATGTCGTTTACATGTACAGTCTTGAATTCGAGAGATGTTCCACGTGCTGTGGTGCCCACGTGTTGCCCAATACGGTGTTGTATTTGGAAGCTTTCTGCAGTCTCTGTAACTTGTGAGACTTCCATAAAACTGTCACAAGTGTCTTGTGTCAAGTGTGTTGCTTGTTTACACACCTCTACCTACCTAAGGAGTAGGAGTTGTTTATACACCTCTACCTACCTACCTGGGAAGTTGTTAACACTCCTCTACCTACTGTCGCGATATGAATTTTTCTGCTCTTTATATTACATGCATTGAATATATATTTATTTAATGACGTTTAATTAATGAGCTTATTAATTTTTCTGGTTAATTAATCACGCTGAAGGAGTTGACAGATGAATTGTTTTCAAATACATCGACTTTCTGATGAATTAAACCTCTTTTGTTGGGCTTGTTCATTGCCAATATTTTTCAACCATGCATCAAGCAATAAAATGAATAAAATTTTATCATAATAAACAGACATGATCGCTATTGAGGCGTCCAAATCCCTCAGCACGTTTTATGAGGGAATCCCGCTATCTTGACAGTTGCCGAGTGAGAGGGTAAATAAAAACGACACATAATATTCCAGTTTGAATTATTGTAACCTCGGGAAAATTTAGTTAACATTGGATCTCAGCGATCGACATACTAAATCAACATCTAAGTATGAAGGTTACGCCGAATTATACTCTGTGATCTCATGAATAACGTCCATTATTTGTTACCTCTCTTGTACGACGATGATGTTTGATTCACTCGCGATGTACCCATCACTAAATTCACAGAGCTCGCCAGCACACTTCCCGAGCCTAACGTAAGATACGAATGTTGAATTGTTGGAAGAACCTCCGAAGCAGCCCGATGATCATTTGCCCTGTTATAGATTGAAGGCTGAATGTTGGAGATGCCGATGCCTTTTGCAGGCTTGTAGACTAATGTTGAAGACGGGGCCTATGTCTCTCACTAATGTTATATGTTGCCGATGTTCTTCCTTACAAATGCAGACTGATATTCCTCGGATTGTGATGATGCTGTTGTTTATTATATCTTCCCTTGAATTGAACATGTTGATGACTCTTCGATGAATTATTGTTACTTCACAGCTTCTTCTTTGAATTCTTGTCTCGCCGCCAGTAGAGATGAATATCTGGATATACTTCTGATGAGAGTTGATGGCACGCTTTACCGGCTTGCCGGCATTGGCGGCAAGCGATAACACTTTTCCTTACGTCCTTCTATCTCTCCGTCTCGAATTTGAAGCCCATGCCCTCTCAATGGGTGTGTTTATATATTGGTCGCCCCCACTTCACGGTGTCCTGCCATTCTGCCCAGCAACCGTTAGAAATTCCTGAGCGGGACTGGCTGTTGCTCGTAACCCTCAAAAGTATCCCCATTTCTGTCTCTCCGTCGCCTACCAGCCACAGCTACGATGTGGAGTCCAACATTCCTGTGTCTCTGCCTCTACATCCATTATATATGTCTATGTATTCATATTCATGACACTACCTAGGGAGTTGTTTACCCACCTCTACCTACCTAGGGAGTTGTTTAGACACTTCTACCAACCTAGAGAGTTATTTACACAACTCTACTTACCTAGGGAGTTGTTTACACACCTCTACCTACCTAGGGAGTTGTTTACACACCTCTACCTACCTAGGGAGTTGTTTAGACACTTCTACCAACCTAGAGAGTTATTTACACAACTCTACCTACTAAGGGAGACTGTAGTGAATCGCAGATCTCCACTACAAACAAGTACTGCGACGCGGCTAGGTTCATCGACTAATGAGCAAACATGACAGAAGTGAATCCAGCGACGAGGCTAGGTCCCGTTACGACCAGAAGCACGACATAAACCAATGAGCGGTCGCGCTCAGGCAGCAGAGCCCAGCTAACCGCCCTAACAACGAGGCTGCAACACTCTGCGTCACGGACTCTCTACCAAGCACTTCCAAAGTCAACATCTCTACCAAGAACTGTCTACGGACAGGATGGGCTCAAACAACATACGCACTAACAAGAAGTGCTCGTACTCCAACTCACCACGCGCTCCAACTCTATACGTCCCGGCGCCCTGCCGGCAAGATGTCAGTACACCAGTACTCGACGTCAAGACGTGTGCAACGAAGAACCAAGACATAATATCATATTCAAATGTCTAAGTACAAAATATTAAACTCGTCCTGCCTTTAATTGCCTCTTCTCCTATTGGGTTCCTCGACGGTCCTTTACTCCCTCAGGCGCTCACTCCGAGTAAGACACAACATAAAGATATTCAATGTCTGCTCGGATATAAGAGATGTCTGAAGGTTGGGACTGACGAGTGATTATGAGAGTGATCACTACAAGACACTGGCTAGGATGAGAAAGATTGCCAGGCTCCCGCTTTCTTCAAGTGTACATTGCTGTACAAGGTGTTAAGGACCAAACACTAGTACAGACTGGTGTTGTTTCCTCAACAAGCAGCTGCTAAACCAAGTTCATGTCCTTGCTTTCTGTGCGCGGAGACTCTTACATTTGACACTTTATCACACGGACTACTCTGATGGGCGGACAAAACAGAGACCGACGGTCCGGTGCTGTGCGTAGGAATGTTGCGCCATGCGAATGGTCAAAAAGTTCATTGCAAGGAACAGGAAGGAGACAGGAAAATACATTGCAGGACTTTTAAACTTTCTTTTTAATCGAATTGACAGAAGTGACTTGCCCTCAGGTAGCCTTGTATTAGTACAGGGGTTAACTATCAGTACACAAACAGAGGTTGCATTACGTTTGTGTCTTCCTTAGAATACGTTCAGTGTGTGCATTTGTGTTGATCTGAAGTTATATTTATGCACTGCAATAGTAATATTTAGTACAATTTAGGCTCATAATCCTTGACTTCTCCAGGTAAAATCAGTGATAAAATCGCTAGTCAAACAAACCGTAGATCTCAAGCGTCTCGCTCTACTACAAAGTTAACAATCCACGCAGAATTAGTATTCATACTTTACAATATTTTACAGAAATATTCCTATTGATGAGAGTTCAATTAAAGAAATGGACAGTTCCAGTGCTTGAGTTTTGTTTTTAGTAAATCTTTTGGGCACTTACTGGAGCTCAGGGTCCCGATGTCCACAGTCTTGTTCACCGAGACCCAAATTAATTTTACTTGCTGTGAACACGACGCTAGCGAGAGCAACTGACAGTCGCCAGGGGGATACAAGATGATTTTGCTTCTTAAATGCCGTTGAATATATTCTTAGAAAAATTAAGAACTCCTATCGTACTTGTGCATCCCATACATGGTAAATCCTGTTTTTGTTGAAGGTATAATACATCCTCGCCTGTACGAGAAACCTAAAAGAAACCCTTCAAACCTCAGTCAGTTTTTTCAGTCTGGAATAACTGTACAGCTTTTATCTTATATTAAAAGACTAAAATAGATGATTTTGAATTTCAGGTTCAGTTCTCACTGTGAAAATTAGGCCTCAAATTTTTTAACGAGAATTTGATAGGAAACATGTTGTCAACTCGCAGCTTTTACTTTACCATTCTAAATAAATAATTTGTTGTTGAATTAAATGTATATTTTAAACATTTGACAAACTATTGCATTATGAATCAATTATGTTAAAAAGGGAATAAAAGCTGGAAAAGAGCATTGAAAAAAATAAACAGAGAATAAAATCGTTTTGTGCTTTGCGATCAACTTTACTTAACCCATTAGGCCCCAATGTCCTAATTTTAGGACAAGCTATAAAGGCTAAATTAGCCTAACGCGGAAGTTATTTCTCCACCGAACGAAACATTTCGTAAATTTCCCCTTATATCTACACTTTTTTATGCCCAGCTTTAGAATGAACCATTCTAGAATATAGGGATAAAGTGAATGATTTCATATGGACTTGACCTTCTATACATAGTATGATGGGCACTAATGGATTACAACTCAGCGAATTTTATTCCTTATTTAATTTAAATACATACTCGTATGTCGCCTAAATTTTTCAAGTTTCAGCTTCAATATCAGCATCATTTGAGAACAATTTCATTCCAATACTTGGTCGTGAAGGAAGTGTGCGCATCTAATTTTTTCTTACAGACCTACTCTGACAGAACAAATAAATGTTGCTGTTAAATTTATTATACTCGATATTCTGAATAATTTGAACCGTAATAAAAGGAAACCTAAGACAAATTCTATAACTGATTTTTAAGCACAGGAAAAAATAATTGAAAGAAAATGTGTATAAGTAATTGAATCGATTGAAATTTTTTCTTTCACACATTGCATTATCAAACCTAAGACAGTAAAAATAACTGCTGTATGTCTCATCATGACTTCAAAACATTAATAAATGATGAATTTCAAAGTTTTTCGAAATAATTTCACAGTTTGTGAGACTAGTGGGAATTTAAAAATAAACATTTGGATTTTCATTGGTTTTATTGTGCCAATTTTGTAAGAAAAGTAGTTCTATTCTAATCATCGCTCGTGGAGTCGGATGCACAGCTCTTCCTTCAGTGCTTGCCCTTGCCACCACCTCCCTTGCCACCGCCTCCCTTGCCACCTCCTCCCTTGCCACCAGGTACAGGGAAAGGTTCTGGAGCAGGACTAGCGATGGCACCCATCACCACCATCATCACTACCATGACGATAAGGCTCAAGTTCTGTAAATAAGACAAAATAAATTTGAAATGAAAATCTTCACGTACGAAAGATTAAGAAACCAAACAGGAATGCCTAAATGTTATATGAAATTTTAAAAACATTTATCAATTGTTACTCCGCCATAAAGAGAATGGTGTTTTTTCACTTGAGTTGAAATTGCTGAATTACTTATGTGAGCAAATATGTCACGAGAATTTGAGATTTCCCATTAATGATGTTCTAAAATTTAAATTTTGTGTTGTAGCTAAACTTCACAATGTCCTTTTTTTAGCAGAAGTTAGGCTTAACTCTTTTTATAATTCAACACTACAGCCCTTAATTTTACACAACAACGATGTAAAAGCTCACCAAGAAGGAGGCCATTGTGCAGGAGTTACTCGGAGCGATGTCGTTCGAGTGATGCGGGTGGTCGCTGGGCCGCCCCTCATATACCTGACGGAGGCGCTGCTGCAGGCGACGCGTGTTGCGCAATTCACCCACGCGTACTGTCACTGATACGAGTCTGACGGATAATTGTGCTGTGTGCAGAAACAATCGAGTGATTGAAGCAAATAAAAAATCCCCGTGGCTTTAAAAATTGTCTTTCTACGTTTGCAAGTTCTGCCTGTATTGAGGATTGAGAAATATAACTTCAAACTTCCAAGAAAGTTGCAATCCAGCCTAAAAATCGTGAATGCAAGTCAGAAAACAGAAATTACAGTGAAGTGTCCATCTAATAAAGCTGGTAGGATCGAAATAAAATTTAATATGTACGACTTCCCTGGCATAAAACATGCCATAACAAAATTACAAAATCACAAAAATTTAACACCGCTAATTCTAGTAAAAACTTTTTAAACAACTAAAGTTCGAAAACGTAGATTAGAACCAATGTTTAAACAAAAATTTTAACGTGTAGAGATGATTAGCAACTTTTCGAGAATTTAACTGGTGATCAACTTGAACAATTTTGAGATGTTCAAAAATTCAAAAAAAAAATTCAAAAATTAATAATTATGTGACCTAAGTTTTCAGGATGGCATTTATTTCATTAGTCTTGTGCTGCACATCAGGACATATACATATACAATGCTATGTTAAAATTTCAAACCCTACTTACAATAAAATAAATATGTCTATGAGGCACACACACTTTAAAGTAAGAGCATTAGAATGTAATGTACAACGTAATGTTGCAACGTAATGTTACAATGTAATGTTACAACATAATTTTCCAAAGTAATGTTAGAACATAAGGTTAGAAAGCGACATCAGGCTTTTGATATTCTTTTTGTAACACTTTGATTAATAAGAAAATATTTCCAAACTTTCCTTGTGTTCATTTGCAATTTTTTTGGCGACCCTTTTTTTCATCAAGTTTTGTGGACTCTAATGAAGTAATTTTGATGCAATATTCCATGAACACAAAACGAGGGAATGCAAGCAGAGAATAAATATAAGCCTCAATCAAGTTCAAAACCGACGAAATTAATATTGTTTAGATGTATAATACGCTACTGTGAACAAAAAATTTTTTCAATGTCATTTATTTGTTTGAACGTTTGCATTTAACAACATTGTAAGTAGTAAGAGCTTCTAAATAATATTACGTTTCCTCCCTTGTACTTCATATACATGGTGGGGCATAATTCATGCTCGATATTTTCTAACAAATTTTAAGGATTATTATTTTTACAAATATTACCCAACATCATTTTATAAAATTAATTATTAAGGATACACCTAATTTGTTGCAGAACATTTAGCCAATAACTGTTGGAAATATCGGTAGAATTGATGCAAAAGTTCATTATAGAGAAGCTTGTAAACGGACTGAGTTCATCAGAGATATTCAAACTAGAGAAAAATCTCAAAATCAACAGAATGTAGATAAAAATAACAATTACCCTACTCCTTGCCAGAGTACCAAAGTTCTAAAGTCTAAATTGTTTTAATGCTAGGAGAAAATCTCCTTAGAAGTAGTTAGAGATTGATGACTTTCCAAAAAGAATTCGTAAAGTAATGAGGGGAGCAGGAAAGCATTTTGAATAATTTCTTTTGTGGTTGCAGATTAGTAAATTACTTACTATTTGTTAGCGTCAGACCTTGAAATAAATGACTTTTATCGAGAAAAATTTGTTTTTGTTTTGTAACAGTATTTATGTCCCACCTTGTAAACCCTGAACGTCTAAAATTTACCTTGTGTTGAAGAGTTGAATACCTTTATGTTCACAGCCCTCATCCATAAAAAACAAAGGTGTTCTTACTGCATGACTAACTTGCAGTACAGGTTCCATGACTAGAAAAAGTTCTCATATCAGGTGTATCTGTAGAAGTAGAGTTTTAGAAAAGAGACAAGAAACACTCCCTTGAGCAGCTTTGATAAAGGTTACTGTAAAGAGTTGCCATTTGTAAAATGGGAGGTGTCCTTAGTCTCTGTCAATCGCTAATTTTCTTTCTTCAGAGGTATGCCCTTAAGAGTTATTTTCACAGTGACACTTTGAGTCATGTAATTGAGTCACTTGCCTATTGGCCTTAAGAAGCTCACGGCTGCGCTACCCAGGCTGGACCTTCAGTACAGTTACATGAAATCATGTGCGGCACGAGGTCGGGCATGCCTTAGCAACTAACAGGAGACCTTGAATGTAGAATAAAAATAACTAGGAGAATATAATTTGTGAATATGAAATATGGTTTGTATTGAAATATTCATAAAATCTTAAATAGCAGAATCTTCCCCATCCTTGTTAAATATTCGGAATTCTCTCTCGTTTGCAGATTGTACTGATTATAAACAAAAGAAAAACTAAACCTATCTTCTGATCTGGGGCTACATGGACTAAATTTCAAAGCCTCAAATGAACACAACATGGGAAAAGAAGAAGATGACCCGTTTTGAAATTTCTTTGTACTATCCTTCTGTTCAACAATCCGTAAATGACTTAATAATGCTGCATTGTAGGAAACTTGGGGAATATTGTTATCCTAATTTTGCAACAGATATGTATTGTCAAATAAGTGTATTTTCTTCTCCGTCAGAATACCCATGTCAGGTCAGCATGTTTAGTTTTGTCACGCATAGGTGTCGAGGGTTCAACATAGTCTCCAATTGTTTCATCCCTTCGTGATTGTTCAGTATTGTCATTAGTAAGCCGTTCTTTAAGTTTACGTTAAGATTATTTTTGTATCAAATTTTATTCATTATTGTTAGTGGGTCTTCCAAAATTGAAAAATTTCAAAGATTAAATCGTATAATTAAAAAAATTATTACCTCCTTCAATATCTGTTCGGCATGAGTCTAAACCCATTCGCTAAAAGAGCCTCCGAGCTGTAAATTTTGGTCCTATATATGTGGTGACCTTGCCTGGGGCTATAAGATTGAATACCTTCCTGATAAACTGTAAGGAGAGATATTTTAAACGTATACCTATGCTGAACTGACAAGCACTGTGTTACGATAAATTGAAGGCAGAGATAACTCCTGTTTCTGAAATTTTGATATTACTCCGTTGACTTGTGGTACACTGAATCACAACTTCTGCGTTTTCTGTAAAGGAAACTTTATCATGGCCGACATTCTTGATAAATTAAAACTACAAGGCGAAAGCCTGGGCTTATCTGGCGATGATTTCGCAAATTTTATGCTGGGACAGCAGTTGTATTCTCGAGATGAATGAGCTTAAAAGCTTGAACTTGAGAAAGTTAAGACTGATGTTATAACAGAGAAAACTTTCATTTAACACGAAATTCAGATACAGGAGTTGTATCCTGAGATGAACTCTAGGTCAGTTCAGGCTGTTACTCCATATAGGATAACAGAAAGACATAAATCGCCTGTATTTAAGGTTGGTGACGATATTAAATTGTTCCTTGTACTCTTCGTGCGTATTGAATCCCTCATTCAAATAGAGGAAACAACTTATGCAGAGTACTTGTGAAGTCCTTGGGCGGTTCGTGCTGTGGATTTACGTTAAATGAATGGAAAAAAGAAAAATAAATAAATTTTCATTCCCATAACATTGATACACGAAATACTGAACATTAGGTCTTAAAGTGCCTTTCGTTAAGATCCTAAAGTGATAGATATACATTGGTTGATAATACCACAAACAAAGTTATGTTTTCGTAATTAAAGAGAAAATTGAAGATACGAACGCACAAAAATTGCAAAACAACGTTCCCTTCGGAAAAAGTTGCACATGGCATAATGTGAAAGTTTAAGTTTTCAACAGCAAGGCTAAAATCTGGTTAATAGATCGACTATGAAGGATGAATTTTTTATGGTGCTATTTCTAATTTGCTGTTCAAGTACTCATTGTGATGAATTGATAATCGTTGGAATTGTTAATATTAACGTATTTAACAGAAAACTTCATAGCATTTAATAAACTCAAAAGTTACAAATCAGAGAAACGAAATCAATGAGAAAGGAAACTTTGACCAGTCAGGTATCGTCAGGAGTGAGGCATAAATTATCAAAATGAAGTTGCTGTGGATTGAAAATTTTTAGTTTTCACATCGAATGGATGTACGATACTTTATGTCCACAGATCACAGGAGACTATTCCCTACTTTAGAAAGCGTTACTGGCAGGATTTTGTGAAGCTCGCGAAAGATATAAGAAAGACTACAAAACAGCTCTCCTTTCCGCCATGAATATTTACGAGCAGTTTACGATCATGTCTGGGAGACTCTTAGAGTTTTTTGACGAGATCGTATGAATTGTTTAAAACTCACAAGGATTCCCTATCTTTTTTATGGAATGATTTTCATCATTGTTATCGTTTGAGCTGAAGTGTGAGGAAAAAGGAAAATGTTAGTAAGCTGAAGGAAATGATTGACTTGGCGCATGGTTGGGCAGTGATCTATAAAACGTATGGGAAAACTCCATCCACTTTGAAGAAAACAAGTCACAAGAATCTGCCTAACACGGAATATAGCAGCGTCGACTCTGGTATGACACTGAACTGACAACGGTTACAAGCAGCTATGTGAGATCCCTAAAATCTATGTGAGCCCTAAAAATCCTGATAGTTTCATAGTATCTGATATCGAAGAGCGCCTTTCTAGCAAAATTCAAATCGTAAGCTAGAAAAACTCAACTTCCGAATCGGATGTTTCTCTTCTAATACTCTCCTCAGGGGATGCGTCAAATCTGAGCCATGGCTCTCTAACAAAAGGGATAACAATCCCCTGAGCAAATACATTTGCAACGGCAGAGTAAATGGTATCGTTGTCAGAGGTACCCTACGTGACACGAGTTGTACAAGTGTGCTTGTCTCACCTAGCCTCATTTTGCTTAAAGCACTTATAGATGGGGGTTTAAGCACAGATCAAGTAATTTGTATCTTAATAAACTGAGAGCCTAAGTAAATTCTATAAATGATTTTTAATTACAGAAATAAATAATCATACTTATATGAAAACATATAGAAGTCTTTCGATCAATTGAGAGACAATAAAAATCACGACTGTATGTCTCATCATGACTTCAAAGTACAAATAAATGATGAATTTCAACGCTTTTTTCGAACTAATTTCAACACTTTGAACGACTAGTGAAAGTTTAAAAACAAACATTTGAATTTTAATTGGTTTTATTGTGTCAATTTTGTAAAAAAAACAGTTCTATTCTAATCATCACTCTTGGAGTCGGATACACAGCTCTTCCTTCAGTGCTTGCCCTTGCCACCACCGCCTCCCTTGCCACCGCCTCCCTTGCCACCTCCTCCCTTGCCACCGGGCACAGGGAAAGGTTCTGGAGCAGGACTAGCGATGGCACCCATCACCATCATCACCACCACCATGACGATAAGGCTCAAGTTCTGTAAATAGAATAAAATAATGGTAAATGAAAATAATCACCTATGGATGCTAAAAGAATCGTACACTAACGTTTAAATGCTATGATTTAAAAAAATATGAATCGTTTGTTTCACGTGCCATAGAGAGAATTTTACTTATTTCACTGCAGTTTAAATTACTGAATGAACCATGTAGGTGAATATATGATGAAAATTTGAGGTCTGTAAAGAACATGTGTTCTAAAATTGAAATTACGTTGTGTTGCTATGGTTCAATAAGTTCTTTGTGTTAACAGTTGCCGTTGTCAAATTTGACTCTTTCTACAGCACAGGAGCACTCAGTTTTATACAACAACAAGATAGAAACTCACCAAGAAGGAGGCCATTGTGCAGGAGTTACTCGGAGCGATGTCGTTCGAGTGATGCGGGTGGTCGCTGGGCCGCCCCTCATATACATGACGGATGCGCTTCAGCAGGCGACGCGTGTTGCGCAATTCACCCACGCACAGTATCACTGATACGAGTCTGACGGATAATTATACTGTATGCAACCACAAACGAGTGAGTGAAGCCAAAAAATTCCAGTAGTTTTGAGAAATTTTCATCCTTCGTTTGTAAATTGTACTTGTCAATCAAATGGGTAAAATATTGTTTTGTTAAAGCTAGAGACAAAACTAAAATATTTAAAAATAAAACTTTTGGAAGGTTCAAAAATTAAAATAAGGGAAAAATGCTTGGAAATTATTAATTTTCTGAACTGAGATTTCAGGATGGAAATTCTTTCATAAGTTCTGTGCTGAACGTCAGTACATGTACAGATGCAATATTTTGAATATAGGGTCAAAGTAAATACCCACTCTATTTATAGCCCGGTAAATGTTTATGCGGCACACACAATGAAGCCACAGCTAGGTGAGAGCATTACTACACAATATTACAACGTGATGTTACAACCTGTTGTTAAAATCAAATGTAATAACATGATATTACAACTTGATGTTTCAAAGCAACATCATGCTCTTAATGTCCACTTTGTAACATTTTGATTACATTGAAAATACTTCCCAATTTTCCTAGCGTTGATTTTCAAATTTTTTGATTTTCCTTCTCCTCGATGAGTTTAGTATGATTCTAACGAAACAATTTTATGCAACATTCCATGAACACAAAACAAGGGAACGGAATCAGAAAAAGAACTTAAACCTTTATCGTTGTCAGGACAGACACAATTACTTTTACGGCAGAAAAGAAGATGTTTTTATATAAATTATTTGTTTGAACGTAGATATTTCACCAGGTTGTAAGTAACAAAAGGTACGTAATGTTAATAAGTTTCCTTCTATGTATTTTAAATACATCCTGAACGTCTAAAATTTACTTACCCTAGTGTTGAAGACCTTGTTGTTCACAGTCCGTATACGAGTACATAAAAAACATAAGTGCTCTTACTACATGACTAACTTGCAGTACATGTCCCCTGACTGGAAAAAGTTCTCAGATCAGGTTTACCTGCATGACTGATCAATTTCAGGCTATTAATCCTGTTGTTGTGAGTATCTACGATACAAACTCATAGTAGTAAATATTGTGGAGTATCTAGGATACCAAGTCATGGAGATTCTCAGTAACTGGTTAGCTGCAACTTCTTTTTCTTGTTCTTTTGGTTTGCCATCACTCTTTGAACTTTCCTTGAGCAATCCTTCTGCCCAGCAATCGACGAGTGATTTGGGAGTGCTGCATAATAGAAATCTTTGGCAATATTGTTTTCCAAATTTCGTAATACATATGAAGTCTTAGTTAACTGAAACAAGTGTATTTTCATCTTTGTCGTGTTGGACCTCCTCAGCTGCACCTTAAATCCATGTCAGTTCAGCATATTTAGTTTTATCCAGCATAAGTGTCGCATGTTCGATATAGTCTCTATTTATTTCGTCCTTTCCTGTTTTTTTTATGTTGTCATGAGTAATCTGTTCTCTAAGTTTGCGTTAAAATTATTCCTGTAGTAAATTTCATTTATTATTAATAGTGAGTTTTCTAAATTGTAAAATTTTTCTTAAAGAATCATGTATTTAATTGAATAGTACTTCCTTCAATATCTATTGAGCAAGAGTTTGAGCCCATTCCCTAAAAGGACCTTAGGGCAGATAAGTTCGTTTTTACATACGAGTACACGGTACATTCAACTTATAACACCTCTGTTGTTTTTCCTCAGGACTAGAAGCAGATAGAAACATGCATTTTTTTTAAATACGTGCACACTCGTTGTGAATCCGTGACAGAGATGACGGCATTATTTGGCACACAGAACTATAAAGGCAATGACAAGAGGGTGGATCGTTTTTGATACTTAAAATGGGGCCGTTTTCATAATCAGAACAGCAGGTAAACATTCGTTTTATCGCTATGAAGGGTGTAAAACTGACTAAAATTTATTACCACTTGAATGAGACATGTGGTGATGGTGTTATGAACGTATCTAATGTGTTTTAATGGTTAAGACAGTTCAAAAAAGGCAGAATGTCGGCCTCATACCAGCCGGTCTGACGATACGATTGAGTGAGTGGGAAAACCTGTTTTGGACGATCTTTGAATGACTGTGGAACACATTGCCTCCACAATTAGCACTTCCGAGGGATATGTGCCCACAATCCCTCATGAAGACCTAAAAATGCGAAAAGTGTCCTCTAGGTGGGTGCCACGAATGCTGACGGACAATTATAACGTTACACGCGTTGTATGCTGCCAGTCAAAGTTTACGTATGATGACGGTATGAATGGAACTTTCTTTTCATCGACTGTGGCAATAGATGAGATATGGATGCTGCTTTTCAATCCTGAAACGAAGTTCCAGTCAGTTTAATAGAAATACAGCCACAGGCATCATACGCAATTTTAAGTATCAAAAACAGTCCTCGCTCTCGCTTTTACTGTTAGAGTTTTTTGCGTCATACAGTGCTTGTATCTCTGTCACGCAATCATGACAAGTACACGCGTATCCTAAAACCAACCGCATGTTTTTAACCTTTTCCGGTCGTGAGACAAAACATCGGAGGTTTATAACTTGAATGCACCTCGTATGTGGCAACCATACCTGGATGCTTCAAAACATGATGCCTCATTGATTAACCGTAAGGAAATTTATTTCAAACGTATACCCATGCTGAACTCACAAGTGCTGTGTTGCGATAAATGGAAGGTAGAGATAACTCCTTCCGAGATTTGAATATTACTCCGTTGACTTACGATGTACTGAATCAACACTTTTGAGTTTACTGTTAAAGACAATTTATCATGGCCAACGGTCTTGAAAAACAACAAGACGATATTATGCTGGGACAGCAGTAGCATTCTCGAGAAGAATGAGTTAAAAGCTTGAACTAGAGAAAGTTAAGACTGATGCAGCTGACACTAAATAATCTTGACACTAAATAAAGAATAGTTCAGAACGTTAGTCCATGCAAGAGACCAGAAAGCCATAAGTTGCCTGTATTCAAGGTTGATAATATTATATTCTAACTTGTACTCTTTGAGCGTATTGGCTCTCCTACAAATTGAGGAAACGCCTTATGCAGTGCGCTTGTGAAGTCTTTGGGCGAGTTTTTCTGTGGATTTGCGTTAAAAGAATGAGAGAAAGAAAAAAGAAAAAAGGGTTAGTCTAACCACATGGACACAAAATACTCAACATTGAATTTTAAAGTGCCTTTTCGTTAATAGCTTTGAATGATAAAAATACATTGAATGATAATTTCACAAACGGAGTTTTGTTTTCGTAATTGAAAAGAAAATTAAAAATGGGAACTCCCAAAAATCGAAAAACAACATTCCTTTCGAAAAAAATGCATAAAGCATAATGTGACATTTTGAGTTTTCAACAATAAGGCTGAAATCATGTTAATGGATCTACAATGTTAGATGATACTTTTACGGTGCAATTTCTAATTTGCTGATCAAGCCCTCACTGTGATGAACAGATAACCTTTGAAATTTAAATTATTAACGTATTTACCTGAAAACTTCATAGCATTTAATAAAATCTTGAAGTTACACATCATGGATACTAGATCAATGAGAAAGAAAACTTTAACAAGTCAGGTATCGCAGGGAGTGAAGCATAAATTATCAAAGTGGAGTTGTTGTAGATCAAACATTCTTAGGTTTCACATCAAATGGATGTACGTTACTTTGTGTCTCCAGATTATGAGAGATTATTCCCTACTTCAGAAATCGTTACTGGCAGGATTTTGTGAATTTCCCGTAGGATACAAGAAAGACTTCAGAACAGTTCGTATTTATGCCGATGATACCTATGAGAAGATTATGATCAGGTTTGAGACACTCTTAAATTTTTAGGCAAGATCGTGCGAATTGTCAAAACGATTGTTTTCGATCTTCCGTTCCATTGGATCAATTTTTATCTTTTTTATGCTTAGAACCGAGCGAGTGTGTGAAAAAGAAAAATATCGACAAGCTGAAGGAAACGATTGACTTAGTACATGGTTGGACAATGGTGTATAAAACGTACGGGAAAACTCCGTCCATTCTGAAAGCAATAAGCTTCACGAATCTACCTAACGCAGAATATAACCACGTCGATTCTGGTCCCACAATGAACCGACAACGGCTCCCTACAGGCAGCTATGTGAGATGTTACACCTGCAGCGAAACCCAGTGCCCTAAAAATTCTCCTAGTTTCATAGTATCTAGTATCGAAGAGCACCATCCCAGCAAAATTGAAATTGTAAGCTAGAAAAACTCGGTTAATTTCTGTATCGGATGTTTCTCTTCTAATGCTCTCCTCATGGGATAAGTCAAATCTGAGTCATGGCCTTCTAACAAAAAGGATAACAATCCCCTGAGCAAATACATTTGCAGTGGCAGGGTAAATGGCATCGTTGTAAGAAATTCACTAAGTGACACGGGTTGTAAAAGTGTTCTTGTCTCACCTAGCCTCATTTTGCTTAAATCCCTTATAGATGTGGTTTAGGCACAGATGGAGTAATTTGTATCTTAATACACTGAAAGTCTAAGTAAATTTTATAATTGATTTATAATTACAAAAAGAAATAATCATATTTAAAAGAGAACATGTTTAAGTTTTTCGATCCATTGAAAGATTTTTTCTTAAAACACTGCATGATAAAGCCTAAAACAATAAAAATTACGAATGTACGTCTCATCATGAGTTCAAAGCTCAAATAAATGATGGATTTAAACTCTTTTTTCGAGTTAATTTCAACAGTTTGTGTGACTAGTGGGAGTTTTAAATAAACATTTAGATTTTCATTGGTTTTATTGTGCCAATTTTGTAAGAAAAATAGTTCTATTCTAATCATCGCTCGTGGAGTACAATGCACAGCTCTTCCTTTAGTGCTTGCCCTTGCCACCTCCGCCTCCCTTGCCACCGCCTCCCTTGCCACCTCCTCCCTTGCCACCGGGCACAGGGAAAGGTTTTGGAGCAGGACTAGCGATGGCACCCATCACCACCATCATCACCGCCATGACGATAAGGCTCAAGTTCTGTAAATAGAAAAAATATTCTCAAAATGATTATATTCACGTATGAATGCTTGAGGAGTCATAGAAAAACGTTTAAATGTTCTGATTTTTTAAAAATATATCATTTGTTTCACATGTCATAACGAGAATTTTGTTTTTTTCCTTGGAGTTAAAATTACTGAATAAATCATGTAGGTGAATATATGACGAAAATTTGAGGTCTGTAATGAACATGTGTTCTAAAATTAAAATTACATTCAGTTGCTAAGATTGAATATGTTCTTTATTTTAACAGTTGTTTGATTTATTTTTTTTATACTGCACAGCAGCACTCAATTTTACACAACAACAAAATAGAAACTCACCAAGAAGGAGGCCATTGTGCAGGAGTTACTCGGAGCGATGTCGTTCGAGTGATGCGGGTGGTTGCTGGGCCGCCCCTCATATACCTGACGGAGGCGTTGCAGCAGGCGACGCGTGTTGCGCAATTCACCCACGCACAGTATCACTGATACGACTCGGACGGATAATTATGCTGTGTGCAACCACAGTCGAGTGAGTGAAGCCAAAAAAATACCGGCGGTTTTGAGAAATTTTCATCCTTCGTTTGTAAATTCTACTTGTCATTCAAATGGGGAGACTATTGTTTTGCTAAATCTAGAGATATAACTATAGTATTTAGAAATAATACTTTTCGGAAGGCTCAAAAATAAAAAATAAAGGAAAATGATCTCAAATTATTAATTTTCTGAACTGAGATTCCAGGATGGAAATTATTTTATTAGTTCTGCGCTGCACATCAGTACATGTACAGATGCAATATTTTGAATACTATAGGGTCAATTTAAATACCCACCCTATTTACAGCCCAATAAATGCCTATGAGGCATACACATTGAAGCCACAGTCAGGTGAGAGCATTACTACGCAATATTACAACGTGATGTCACAAACTGTTGTAAAACCAAATGTAATAACATGATGTTACAACTTGATGTTACAAAGCAACATCATACTTTCAATATTCACTTCGTAACACTTTGATTACATTAAAAATACTTCCAAATTTTCCTAAATTTGCAAATTTTTTGGCTTTCATTTCCCTCAATGAGTTTAGTATGACTCTAACGAAGCAATTTTATGCGATATTCTATGAACACAAAACAAGGGAACAGAATCAGAAAAAGAACTTAAACCTTTATCGATTTCAGAACAGATACAATTAGTACCGTTTGCATGTATCTTATACTTTTACTACGGAAAAAATTTTGTTTTTATTTAAATTATTTGTTTGAACGTAGATATTTCACAACGTTGTAAGTAAAAACAGGCACTCAATGGTAATAAATTTTCTGCCACGTCCTCTATGTATATCCTGAACACCTAAAATGTACTTGCCTTATTGCTGAAGACCTTAGTGTCCACAGTCAGCATACATTAAAAACCACAGGTGCTCTTATTACATGACTAACTTGCAGCACAAGTCCCTTGAATGGAAAAAGTTCTTATATCTGGTGTACCTGTACGACTGATCAGTTTCAGGCTATAAATCCTGGCACTGTGCGTATCTAAGATACAAACTCATGAAGTTTGCCAGTAAATGTATTCGTTTTTCTGTCTGGCAAATTCTTTTTCTTCATTTTTTGATTAGCCGCCACGTTTTGAACTTTCCTTGAGGAATCCTTTTGCCCAGCAATCGACCAGTGACTTGGGAGTACTGCATAATAGCAAACTTTGAAAGTATTATTATCTAAATTTTTTATATGCATTCTTAAATAAAGAAAATGTATGTTCATCTCTGTCAGGTCTGACCTCTTTAGCTGCGTCAGTTCAGCATATTTAGTTTTGTCCAGCATACATAGATGTCACGGGTTCAATATAGTCTCCATTTATTTCATCCTTTCCTGATTGTTTGGTGTTGTCATAAGTAAACTGTTCCCTAAGTTTGTATTAAGATTATTCTTGTATTAAATTTCATTCATTATAAATAGTGGGTTTTTTCAAACTATGAAATTATTCGTAAGACACCATATATTTTGATTAATAAATATTTTCTGCAATATCTGTTGAGCAAAATTCTGAGCCCGTTCCCATAAAGAACCTCAAGACTGTCAATTTTGCCCTTACGTACATGGTGCATTCAAATGATGGTATATCCGTTGTGTTATCTCAGAACTGGAAGCAGATAGAAACTTGCATTTATTTTAAATACGTTTTCACTCGTTGTGGATACGTGAAAGACACGGCAGCCCTGTTTGGTACACAGAATTGTAGCAACACCTGCGAGAGGGAGGACCATTTTTGATACAAAAATAGTAATATTATCATTAAAAGAACAGCGTGTTATCATTCTTTTTTTCCATTTGAGCGGTGTGAATCCGAATAAAATTCATTGCAAGGTAAGTGAAACAAGTGATGAGCGTGTCATGGATGTATCTCATGTGCGTTCATAGGTTGGTACAGTTCGAAGAAGGCGAAACGTAGGCCTCTCACCAGCCGGTCCGACGACATAATCGAGAGAGTGGAGAAGGTTGTTTTCGACAATAACTGAATGACTGTGGAGCATATTGCCTCCAAAATTAGCATTTCTGGATGATCTGCTCTCATAATCTCGTACGGAGACTTGAAAATGCGAAAAGTGTCCTCTAGGTGGGTGTCACGAATGCTGACGAGCAACCACAAGGTTATACGCGTGGCATGTTGCCAGGTAATGTTGACGCGTGATGACAGCGTGAATGGAATTTCTCTTCATCGATTTTGCCAATGGATGAGATATGGTTGCCGTTTTTCAATCTATAAACAAACTGCTAGTCAGTGTAATGGAAACACAGACGTCATACATCATTTAAGTATCAAGAACAGTCATCACTCTCACTGTTACTGCTAGAGTTCTGTGTGTTGTATAGTAGTTCCGTCTCTGTCACGCATTCATGACAAATGCACGTGTATTCTAAAACCAACCACATGTTTTTAACCTTTTCCAGTCCTAAGAAAAAATATCGAAGGTGTTATAACTTGAATGCACCTTGTTTGGGACAACCTTACCTAGAGGCTTCAGAATATTATACCTCACTGATTAACCGTAAGGAGAGTTTTTTTTAAAAGTATACTTATACTGAACTGACAAGGGCTGTGTTGCGATAAATGGATGGTAAAGAAAACTTCTGCTTGCGAGATTCAGATGTTACTCCGTTGACTTTCGGTGTACTGAATCACCACTTCTGAGTTTTCTGACAAGGAAAGTTTATCATGGCCGACGTCCTTGATAAATTAAAACTACAAGGCAAAAGCCTGGATTTCTCCAGCGATGACCTTGCAGATGTTACGCTGGGACAGCAGTAGTGTTATCGAGAAAAATGAGCTTAAAAGCTTGAACTCGAGAAAGTTTAAACTGATGTCGTAGCAGAGAAAACTAGCATGGAACACGAAGTTCAGCTTCGACGGCTGAATCTTTACAGATATTTAAGTGATAAAGATACATTGATTCATAATATCACAAACGGAGCTATGTTCTCGTAATTGAAGAGGAAATTAGAAATAACAACACTCAAAAATTGCAAAAAACATTTCTTTCGAAAAAAGTGTCACATAACATAATGTGACATTTTGAACTTTCAACAATAAAGCTACAGTCTTGTTAATAGATGCACAATGAAGGAGGAAACTTTCTAGTTTTGATTGCAATTTACTGTTCAAGTACTCAATTTGATGAGTTCATAGTTTATGAAATAGAAATTATTAGTGCATTTAACTGAAAAGTTTATAGCATTTAATACGAAAAATGATATGTATCAGAAACACTAGATCAATCAGAAAGGAAACATTAACCTGTCATGTACCACCAGAAGTGAAATAATGATTGTGAAAGTGAAGTTGCTATGGATAAAAAATTTTAAGTTTTCACATCAAATAAATGGATGCTTTTTTGTTTACAGAGATTACGAGACGCTATTCCCAACTTAACCTGTTAACGG
>VCRD01001425.1:71165-97682 GCA_006783055.1 Trinorchestia longiramus
AACAAATAAACCCCAGAACATCATATGATGTAGATTCCCGCTGTGGTACCGTCGCGCATCAGCGTCATATGATGTAAGTTCCCGGTAGAATGCAACCTGTACAAACATCATATGACGTGAATACCGGTTAACAGGTTAAAAAAGCGTTACTGGTAGGATTTTGTGAAACTCCCGAAGAATACAAGAGAGATTTGAGAAAAGCTCTCACTTCTGCCAATGGCACTTACGAACAGTTTACAATTCAGGTTTGGGAGACTCTTAAATTTTTGGACGGGATTGTGCGAATTGTTAAAACGAGGATTTTTGATATTTCGTTCTTGTGGACCAATTTTCATTTTCGTTATCCTTAAACTAGGCGTGTGTATGAAAGGGAAAATGTCAACACGCCAAAGGAAATGATTGACCTGGCGCATGATTGGGCATTGGTGTATAAAACGTACGGGAACACTTCATCCACTCTGAAGGCAACAACTCACAAGAATCTGCCAAATACACAATATAGTAACGTCGACGCCGGCACCACAAAGCACCGACAACGGCTTGCGACAGGAAGCTATGCGAGAAACCATACCTGCAACGAAGAACCAGTGCCCTAAGAATCCTGCTAGTTCCATTATATCTGGTATTGAAGAGCACCTCTCCAGCTATATTCAAATTGTTAGCTAGAAAAAAATCGACTAACTTCAGTATCGGAGGTTTCTCTTCTATTACTTTACCCCAGAGATGAGTCAAATCTGAGCCATAGCCTTCTAATGAGAGGGATAACAATTCCCTGAACAAATACTTTTACAGTAACAGGGTAAATGGTATCGTAGTCACAGATAATTACTCTACGTGACATGCATTGCATGGCGCCCTTGTCTCACCTAGCCTCATTTTACTTCATGCCTCTGGCAACAATTTTCTCGGAGTTGTTGTTGCCATTCCCCAGCCCCCGTCAGCTCAGGCAGTCAACATCGCAGAGTATATATGATATACACCAGCTTGGTCGACTGGTGAGCGAATCTACTTTCGAGCGGGAAGACCCGGGTTCGAATCCCGCTGCCGACATGGTTGACGCGGCTAGAAATACGGCATAGGACTTGGGTAAACAACCGAATAATTATCGAAGTAATTATCCGACCCAAGAATGGGCCAGAAGGATCGTTCCTATAGCCTCATTCTATTCTATTCTATTCTATATCTGATACATCTCTCGGAGTAATATATATCATAATAAACTGAACACAAAGATACATTCTGTAAGCGATCTACAATTACAAGAGGAAAAAATCGTAATTAAAAGAACCCGTATAAAAGTCTTTCGATCCATTGAGAGGTTTCTTAAACACACTGAATTATTAAGCATAAGACAATATAAATGACGACTATATGTCTCGTCATGACTTCAAAACATTAATAAATGATGAATTTCAACGCTTTTTTCGAACAAATTTCAACAGTTTCTGTGACTAATGGAAGTTTAAAAATAAACATTTGGATTTTCATTCGTTTTATTGTGCCAATTTTGTAAAAAATAGTTCTATTCTAATCATCGCCCGTGGAGTCCGATGCGCAGCTCTTCCTTCAGTGCTTTCCCTTGCCACCACCGCCTCCCTTGCCACCGCCTCCCTTGCCACCTCCTCCCTTGCCACCGGGCACAGGGAAAGGTTCGGGAGCAGGACTAGCGATGGCACCCATTACCACCATCATCACCACCATGACGATAAGGCTCAAGTTCTGTAAATGGAATCAAATAATATTAAAAAGAAAATATTTACTCATGAATGCTTGAGGAATCATGCAGAAACGTGTAAATGCTATGATTTTTCGAAAATATATCATTTGTTTCATGAATCTTAAAGAGAATTGTGTTTTTTCACTGGAGTTAAAATTACCGAATAAATTGTGTAAGCGAATATCTGACAAAAACTTGCGATCTGTAATAAACATGTGTTCTAAAATTGAAATTTCATTGTGTTGCTAAGCTTCAATACATTCTTTGTTGTAACAGTCATTATATTTAATTTTTCTACTGCACAGCAGCACTCAATTTTACACAACGACAAGATATAAACCCACCAAGAAGGAGGCCATTGTGCAGGAGTTACTCGGAGCGATGTCGTTCGAGTGATGCGGGTGGTTGCTGGGCCGCCCCTCATATACCTGACGGAGGCGCTGCAGCAGGCGACGCGTGTTACGTAATTCACCCACGCACAGTATCACTGATACGAGTCTGACGGATAATTGTGTTGTGTGCAACGATAATTTAGAGGTTTTCGAAAAATAAATCCTGTGCTTTTAGAAATTTTCATCTCATGTTTGTAAGTTCTATAATACTTGTCAGCCAAATGGGAAAAATTATTGTCTCACTAAAGCTGCTGAAAAAACTAAAGTATTTAGAAAAAATTCAATTTTACAAAAAAGTAGTAATCCAGCCCTAAAAATTTAGATATATGTAAAAACACAGAAATTTGAGAGAAATGTGTGAGCTAATACAGCTGGTATAATCGAAATAAGATTTTATTTTCACGATATCTCTGATATTAAACAGGGCTTAAATTATTAGAAAGTTGTAGAAATTTAGAACCCAAAATTGTAACAAAAGTTTTTGAGCAAGAAAAGTGCATAAACGTTTGTAGTAACCAATGTGTTATCAAAAAACAACAAAAAATCGCTTGTTAAGATGATTGGGGACTTTTCCAGTTTTTAAAAAGTGATGAACTTGAACAATTTCAGAAGTTTAAAAATTCAAAAAATAGGAAAAATAGTAAAAAATATTTTTTATGAACTAAGATTTCCGGATTGCAATTCTTTCATTTGTTCTGTGCTGTACGTCAGTCTGTGTATATGTGCAATGTTATGAAAATGCGATCAAAGTAAATACCCACCCTACCTACAGCAAAATAAACATTTCTATAAGGCACAAACACACTGAAAACATAGCTAGGTAAGAATATTATGACGTAATATTACAACGTGATGTTACAACCTATTGTTACAAAACAATATTATGTTTTTGATGTTCACTTTGTAACACTTTCATTCTATTAAAAATATTTCCAAATTTTCTTTGTATTGATCTGAAATTTTTTTAGCTTTTCCTTTCCTCAACGAGTTTTGTGGGACTCTAACGAAGCAATTTTATGCAATATTTCATGAACACAAAACAAGGCATTGGAATCAGAAAAAAAACATAAACTTTTATTGAGGTCAAACCAGACACAATTGGTACCGTCCGCATGTATCTTATATTTCTTCCTATATTTTTGATGTTACGGGTTCAGCAAAGTCTTCATTTATTTCGACATTTCTTGACTGATCCGTGTTGGCAGAAGTAAGCTGTCGTATAAGTTTGCGTTAAGATCATTCCTGTATTAAATTTCATTTATTATTAAAAGTGGGTTTTCCTAAAATTGTAAAAATATTCACATAAAATATACGATTAAATAAATTACTACCTCCAACTTTTGTTGAACAAGAGTTTGAGCCCATTTCCTGAGAGGACCTTAGGGCTGTCAATTTAGCCTTTAAATACTAGGTGTATTCAAATTATATTACCCCTGTTGTTTTTTCTCAGGACTAGAAACAGATAAAAACATCCGTTTTTTAATACGTGCACACTCGTTGTGAATCCGTGACAGAGATGACAGCATTATTTGGCACAAAAAACTATAGTAGCAGTGACAGGAGGGAAGGTTGTTTTTGATACTTGAAATAGCGACGTTATCATAATCAGAACAACGGGTAAACATTTTTTTTTATATTTGAACGATGTAAAACCGATTTAAATTGATCGTTAGTTGAGTGAGACATGTGGTGATGGTGTTATGAACGTATTTAATGTGCGTTCGTAGTTAAGATAGCTCAAAGAAGACTGAACGTCGGCCTCGCACTAACGGGTCTGACAACACTACTGAGCGAGTGGAAAATGTTATTTTGGAGGATCACCGAATGATCGTGAAACATGTCGCCTCCAAAGTTAGTATTTCCGTGAGATGTATGCACACAATCCCGCAAGGACACCTGCAAATGCGAAAAGTGTCCTCTAGGTGGGTGTAGAGATGCGACCAAAAAAAACGTTTTTTATAAAAAATCTTTTGTTATACAAGAAACATGACCAAAAACAACGTTGATATTTTCGTGTTTTTATATTTTGTTTTAAATAACTCAGCAAGGAAAAGAACTACATTACAATAATTGTTTCCATGTCAGATTATAAAATAAAACAGCATACTCCTTAATTCATGGTTTTCTACGGTTGTAGGACAATTTTCATTTTCTGTGGTTTTTTGTTTTGATGTATTTCATTTATTTTACAATGCACCTGTATCACCTTCAACTCCCCAAAATATGTTTTAATAATATATCTTTACTGGTGGTCATAGATGAGCGTTTTCTGCCAATTTGATGTAGTTTCTGGTGTTTATATTGTAAGAAATTTGGCAAAACTATGAGTCTGACTGAAATTTGGCAACAGTATTAGTTGTTTACTTTTTGTTGTTCTCAGTACCTAGCACATGTCCCTGTTGTGGTGTAGCATTTTTGGTAGTGTGAGTGACTCTGAGTGAAAGCCACAATACCAGGCAGAAAGTAGACTCCAGTTGCAAACAGACAAACAACTTTATTTCCAATCAAGTACACAGTACATAGACATTAGTACATTGGTTTCTAAAATTCTTAAGGTTAACATTCTACGAGTAAGGGTGATGGTGAGCTCCATGCGACGATCCCGGGAGGTTGATGGGCCTGTCCATGGGTGTTGAGGGTTAACAGATACGTGCGAGCTCACGGCGCGAACCAATGAGAAACAACTCGTATTCATGGCCGGGTTTTGAACTCGCAGTCTTTCTGCACAAAGCAGAGACCTGATGCATAACACAGGATATAGACCACTCGACCACGGTGGCTAATTATTCAAAGATGTCCCCAGCGATAGGAAAGTGGCAGAAGTGAAGTGCCTATTCTGTTCGACAGTACTGTCAAAAAATAGAAGCAGGATGGCAAAGCACATACAAACATACAAAGGTGCAAGAAATGTGATGAGAAAGTCAAGGAAAAGTATTTGATAAAGGATAAAGGACAAAAAAACAGTTCCTACTGACACTAAAACTGAGGAAATATCATAAGGAATAGACAGTGATTCAGAATCAGATATGGAACTGTAATTCCTCTTGCATGAATCAAGAGTAACAAGTACAGCCACTCATTCTGCGCAAAAGACATTGGATGGTTCCTTTCCACAAAAAGTTCTAGTACAGTTCCTTGCTCCAGGCCTGATACAGCTACAGCAACAGGCACAACAAGCAGACCTGGATCTGTCTCTGTCAGTTCTAGAAGCACTAGTGACTTCCACTCCTGCCAAAGCCATAGACATCACAGTAGAATATTGCATCATGAACATATGTTGACAAAATGACAAACATCAACAGTAAGTATAATACTATAATTATTATATTAAGTATAATACTATGATTATTATATATTGTATGCACTATTAATGCATCTCCAATGTCATCATTAAGTTAATTGGGTATTATTTCAGATTGCTACACGTGCAGATTTTTCAACAAATTTGGCCCCCATATACACACTAATGAGGAAAGTGGAAAACGAGGTGTTGAGTGGGGGAGATCTTCATTGTACAAATATGTTTAAAATTAATGAAATAGTTCATAATTGAGTTGAGAAGTCAATATGGCAAGGATAGATTAGGATTTATTAGGTTTTCAAATGGAAAATATGTTTGTATCAGTTACTCCGATATTATCATCTATACTTTTGGTTACCCCCTGTTGCGCTGCGTGACATTTCTATGACAGGAAAAAGCTCAGATACAGTTAGCCAGGGTTATCTATGCAAGTGGCTGCCCACTAAGCCTGGTGGATAACAAGTTGTGGGGAAAGTTGTTCAAGACTGAGGCCATCTTTCAAGATTCCAAGCCGGGACATAATTTCAAACAGTTTCCTTGAAAATGTCTACCAAGAGTGTTCTGCAACTGCCAAGGAACTAGTAGCATCTGCTTCTAGTGTTGTAGTGTTGTGTGACAGTTACACTAATGTCATGTAAGAACTGTAAGAATATATAACATCGTCACTTGTTTTATCTAACTATTGCCTGATTTGGCTGATTCTGAGCACTTCTACTTACTGAACTTCCGGTCACTTCCCTAAGAACATCTAATTAATCCTGAAATACTGGCTAATTACAGGAATGACGGGATCACAAACTTTATAGTAACAGTACCAAAGCCCATCTTTTGGAGCACCCTTGCAACAGGTTAGTTTCAGCTAAATAGTGGTCAAACAACTCAATTACAGAAATAACTTAAACAATATAATGCTGTATTTCACATACACCTCCAATTTAAGAAGAGATAATGTTCAAATTAATAGCAAATTCTTTGTATTCCTGTTTCATTGGTCCTAATGTTTATTCCCCACGTTGGATTTGGCCCACCTCATTTTATGATAGCTAGTAGACAAAAAATTTAAACGCAAATAGAATTGGGTAAAATTTCGTAGACATTTCAGCTATCTACCGAAAAAAATTTGACTATGAACTAAAAGTCTAAATTTTGATGGGGAATCCAACATGGGAAATCTTGGTATTGACCAGTTTCATTAATATTGTACTTTAACACGTTTATTGCGATGTGACCCACCGGTGGGTCACTCAGGTTAGGTTCTGTAATTTTTTCAAAGCTTTATAATGACTCTATGTACAAAGTAAAGATTTGCACCAGCTAGGCAATCGCAACAAACGTGTTAAAAATTAGAAACGAGTTGAAAAATTTAATTTTAGCCTCTGTTTTTTTAGGTGCAGAAAGCCACACTGGACAGTATGTAGCAGATCTCTTGAAGAAAGTAGTAGATGATATTGGTCCAATGAAAGTGTTGGGGGTCTGTACGGATAATGCTTCTAATATGAAAAAGGCTTGGGAACTATTTCACTTGGAGTATCCCCACATAAAACGATACAGTTGTATGACTCACACTCTCCAGTTAATATTCACAGACCTTAAAAAGATCAAGTCTGCAGAAAACATCCAGTCTAACTGCATTCAAGTTTGCAAAGCAGTCAAACAATCAAAAGCTAACTGCTCTACTCAAACAACACCAACTGCAGTCACCACAGGGGCAACAACAGACACTAAGACTGCCTGTTAAAACAAGGTAAGAACTATTTGTATATTACTCATTACTAAAGGTAGCAACTTGAAAAATAGTATTAGAAATCTTATTTTCATACCAATGAACGGCTTGTGAATTATGAATTTAAGGTACACTTCATTTAATGTTTCTCGTGGCAGAGCAGTTTTGAATTGAAAATTCATTCCGGTAGTCTGGTACTAATATTTTTGTCCTTTTTTGTTTCAGAAGGGGTATTATCCAGTGTCTGAAGAGTGTATACATTAACTGACATTCTCTTCATGCTCTTGCAATCAATGATGATGCCAAGCCCTGTTTGGATTCATCCATTAGGAAGCTGCTGCTTTCGGAAGTATTTTGGGATCAGACTGAGGGTATTCTCAAGCTCCTGAAGCCAGTGGCAGATGCCATCTCTGCCATAGAATGAGACAATAAGAACCTTTCTCTGATAATGAAAGTATTCAGCGATTTAAAGCTGTCTTTTGAAGAGAATCTCTCCTCATCTCCAATCATGAAGAGTGAAGAAGATGCCTTCAGGAAAATAATTCTTGAAAGAAAGAAATTCCTGGTGACAAGTATTCACCTTGCAGCCAACTTGGTGGATCTTCGTTACTGTGGATATCACCTTTCTGGTGAAGAAGCAGTAAGTAGTGATTATTTTCATTTTGTAATAATACATGTGTTATTACTCCCTAAATCTAGCCCTTCCCGTATTCTATTGCATTTGCCTCCAAGTCTAATTGACCTGAATTTTCCAGACCTAAATTACTGATTGTATTTTTTTAAATTATACTAGTTACATAATTTGCTTTTATCATATACTTATGCTAAAAAAATTCATTGCTTTCAAGTGGATGCAATGCAGGAAATTTATGATATTGCAACGCAACTGCCAGACATGAATGTAACCCAAATTGTGGCTGAGTTGGCAGATTACAGGTCTAAAATTAACTTGTTTTTCAAGTCATTTATTTGGAGTGCTAGACACAAAACTTCGCCATCCAGTTGGTGGAACAAGATCTGTTACTCAACTCAGCTGAGCCGTGTTGCCTCAAATATCCTGTAACTACCTCCCTCCAGTGCATCTGTTGAGCAATCCTTTAGGAGACATGCATTAGTACAGTCTACAAGAAGAAATCGTTTGACCACAGACCGAGCTACCAAGTTGGTGTTTATTGGACAAAACTTGGCACTGGGTAACATGGACGATGCCCATGAATGTCTTGACCATGCACCTACAGCCACTTATCCATCACTACAACCGCAGCCATCAACCAGCAGGGATTCCACTGCTTCAAGCAACATCCCTACTTTCCAGCTCGAGTCGGACGACTCTGAAACGGGATATTCTGAAGACTCAATTGATGAACCGCCCAGCCCTGGCAGCCGGCCCCAGATTTCCCAATCTGATGAAGAGGAGTCTTGAGAGGAACAGCAGGAGCCGCAGAACTTAAATTGATGGAGTCAGGAATTCAGAGCCAACTATATCTACTATGTTTGAGTTTGATGTCTAAGTCTGATTTTTAGATGCTTAACAAATTTGGATGTGTACAAATAAAACAAAAACAAAATCATAAAAAACTTTTTTTTAAAGTGCTATAAAAAGTTTTTTTTCATCACTAGGTGGGTGTTACGATTGCTGACGGACGACCACAAGGCTGCGCACGTTTCATGTTGCCAGTCAATGTTCATGTTAACTATTATATTTATGTTTATATATAATCCAAAGGTCTACCAGATACTTTTCACCAAATAAGGGCGAAACATCTAAATAATAGAATAGCAATTGTAGAGTGGTATAAGCCAGGAAAGTCACCAAGGAACATTGCCAAATCATTAAATGTGAACACAATGCTGGTTTGGAAAACACTTAAGCGATTCAAAGAGACTGGGAAGGTAGCTAATAGGCCAGGGCAAGGTCGTCTTCGAACAGCTCGAACATCAAAATTGGTAAAATCCACCAGAGAGAAGCTGAGGAACTGAGAAGGAATGGGTAAAAATCCCCCAAACAATCATTCGTGACTCATGTCAAGCATTTTCCAAACGTTTGCAGCAGGTTATCGACGCTGATGAAAAGCATACTGAATAAAATATAGATATTCGGAAATATTAATGATTCATTAGTAGGTTTATTTTAGTTTGATTTGTATCATTTGATTTAATTAATAAATGCAGGCAAAAAAGTTCCAACGATAATTATTGAACACCCTGTAAATGAACCTTTCTTTTCATCGATTTTGGCAATGGATGAGACATGGATGCTATTTTTCAAAACTGAAACAACCAGACATGATTCAACGTCAACGGCTGAATCTTGACACTAGCTGAAGTGTAGTTTAGAACGTTACTCCATGCATTATACCAGAGAGACATAAATTGCCTGTATTTAAGGTTGGTGACGATATTATATTCTTCCTTGTACGCTTCGAGCGTATTGCCTCTCTCCTGCAAGTGGAAGAAACGACTTATGCAGAGCGCTTGTAAAGTCTATTGGCGATTTCTGCTCTGGATTTGCATTAAAATAAGGGAAGAAACGAAACAGAAAGAAACAATGTTTACTAAAACAACATTGACACACAAAATATTAACCACTGGATTTTAAAATGTCTTAACGTTAAGATATTTAAGTGATAGAGATACATTGGTTGACGATACCGCAAACGGAGTTATGTTCTCGTAATTGAAGAGAAAATTGAAAAAAGAACCAAGCAAAAATTGAAAAACAACATTCTTTTCGAAAAAAATCGCTCATAACATAATGTGACATTTTGACTTTTCAACAGAAGAGCTAAAGTCTTGTTAATAGATGCACAACGAAGTAGGAAACTTTTATGGCTCAATTTTTAATTTGCTGTTCAAGTACTCGATGTGATGGTTCGATATCTTTTTGAAATTGAAATTATTAACTTATTAATTGAAAAACTTCATAGCATTTAATAACTCAAATCTCACAAATCAGTCACTAGATCAATGAGAAAGGTAACTTCAACATGTCATGTAAAGCCCGGAGTGAAATACCGATTGTCGAAGTTGAGTTGCTTTAGATTGAAAATTCCTAGTTCTCACATCAAATGGATGGATGCTTCTTTGTCTGTAGAGATTCGGCAAACTGTTCTATATTTAAGAAAGCGTTACTGGCTAGATTTTATGAAGCTCTCAAAACAAACAAGAAAGACTTCAAAACAGCTCTTATTTCTGCCATGGACATCTACGAGCAGTATACGACCAGGTTTGAGAGACTCTTGAATTTTTGGACGGCATCGTATGAATTGCTCTAAACTTACGAAAATTCTCGTTCTTTCTTCCGTATGGACCAATTTTTATCTCTGTTCTTCTCAAAACTGAGAGCCCGTGTAAAAGGAAAAAATGTCAGTATGCTGAAGGAATACCGACTTTTCTCATAGTTGGGCAGTGGCACATAAAACGAACAGGAAAGCTTCATCCATTTTGAAGAAAACAAGTCACAATAATCTGCCTAACACAGAATATAGCTACTTCGATTCCAGTACTACATTGAACCGACGACTGCTCCCTACAGGGAGCTGTGCGAAATGTCATACCCGTTCCAAAGAACCAGTAGCCTAAAAATCCTGCTAGTTTCATAGTATCTAGTATTGAAGAGCGATATTCCAGTAAAAATCAATTGTAGGCTAGAAAAGACTCGGTCGACGTATGTATCGGAGGTTTTTCTTCTATTATTAGGTTGTTACAAAAATAATGGTCGCTCGAAGGCCAACGCATGCTTCTGAAATCGGCCATTATTTTTGTAACAACCTAATACTTTTCCCAGGGGATGAGTCAAATCTAAACTTCGACTTTCTCACAGGAGGGATAACAATCCCCTGAGCAAATATATTTGCAGCGGCAGGGTAAATGGTATCGTTGTCAGAGATACACTTCGTGACACGCGTTGTACCGGTGTCCTTGTCTCACCTAGCCTCATTTTGCTTCAAGCCTAGCCTATTGTAATAACACAGATGGAGTAATTTGTATTTTAATAAACTGAAAGCCCAAGTAAAAGCTCAAGTTTTTTAGCTTTCCCATTACTGGAAGAAATAGTCATAATGAAACCAAACGTATAAAAGTCCTTCGATCCATTAAAAGGTTTCTGAAACACACTGCATTATCAAACTAAAGACAACAAAAATCACAACTGTGTTTCATCATGACTTCTAAGCAAAAATAAATGATGAATTTCAATGCTTTTTTCGAACAAATTTCAGCAGTTTCTGTGACTAGTGGGGGTTTAAAAATGAACACTTGAATTTTCATTCGCTTTATTGTGCCAATTTTGTAAAAAAATTGTTCTATTCTAATCATCGCTCGTGGAGTCCGATGCACAGCTCTTCCTTCAGTGCTTGCCCTTGCCACCACCACCTCCCTTGCCACCGCCTCCCTTGCCACCTCCTCCCTTGCCACCGGGCACAGGGAAAGGTTCTGGAGCAGGACTAGCGATAGCACCCATCACCATCATCATCACCACCATGACGATAAGGCTCAAGTTCTGTAAATAAAATAAAATAATGTTAAAATGAAAGTATTCACGAATGGATGCTTGAGGAGTCATACAGAAATGTTTTGATTTTTAAAAAACATATCACCAGTTTCACGCGCCAGTAGGAGAATTGTATTTTTCCACTGGAATTAAAATTGCTGAATGTATTATGTTGGTGAATATTTGACGAAAAATTGAGGTATGTAATAAACATGTGTTCTACAATTGAAATTTCATTGTGTTGCTAAGCTTCAATACGTTCTTTGTTTTAACAGTTGTTAGATTGAACTCTTTCTACAGCACAGCAGCACTCAATTTTGTACAACATCAAAATATAAACTCACCAAGAAGGAGGCCATTGTGCAGGAGTTACTCGGAGCGATGTCGTTCGAGTGATGCGGGTGGTCGCTGGGCCACCCCTCATATACCTGACGGAGGCGCTGCAGCAGGCGACGCGTGTTGCGCAATTCACCCACGCTCGGTATCACTGATACGAGTCTGACAGATAATTGTGTTGTGTGCAACCACAATCGAGTGAATGTATCCAAAAAATGCCGTAGTTTGCAAATATTTTCATCCTTCTTTCGTAAGTTGTACTTGGCTAACCAATCGAGAAAATATTGTCTCACTACGGCAAAAGATAAACTCAAGTATTTAGAAATAATACTTTTTGCAAGGTTCAAAGAACAAAAAGACGGAAAAATGTTATGAAATACTCAATTTTGTGAACTAAGATTTCAAGATGTCAATTCTTTTATCAATTCTATGCTGCACATCAGTACATGTAAATATGCAATGTTATGAATATAGCGTCAAAAGAAATACCCTCCTTATTTACAGCAAAATGAATGTCTACGAGGGACACACACATTGAAGCCATAGCTAGGTGAAAGCATTACGATGCAATATTACAACATGATGTTACAACCTGTTATTACAACGAAATGTAACAACGGGATGTTACAACATGTTACAAAGCAACATCTCACTCTTAATGTTTACTTTGTGCCACTTTGATAATTTGAAACTAATTCCAAATTTTCCATGCATCGATTTGCAAATTTTTTAGCTTTCCTTTTCTTCAACGAGTTTTGTGGCACTCTAACGAAACAATTTTATGCAATATTCCATTAACACAAAACATGGCAACGTAAGCAGAAAAGGGACGCAAGCTTTTATCGAGGTCGGGATGAAAACAATTAAAACCGTCTGCATGTTTTTTTTTGCTGTGGAAAGAAAGATTTTATAAAAATTGTTTGCTCAAACGTAGGCATTTCACAACGTTGTAAGTAGCAAAAGCCACTCAATCATAGTAAGTTTCCTGTCACGTACTTTAAATAAATCCTGTAAGTCTAAAATTTTCCTGACGTAGTGCTGAAGCCTTTGGTGTTCACAGTCCACATATATAAGAATAGAATAGAATAGAATAGAACAGACACAGTCGCCGTACGCCATTTTAAGTAACATGAACAATCTTCACTTTCGCTGTTATTGCTTGAGTTCTGTGTGCCATACAGTACTGCCATCTCTGTCGCACATTTCTGAAGAGTACATACACGAGTATTCTAATTTTGAACCGCATGTTTTTATCTGTTCCCAGATCTGAGAAAAAACATATGAGGTGTTACAACTTGAATGCACTTCCCTTGTGACAACCTTACTGTCAGTTTTAAGATATAATACCTCACTAGTTTGGCTTAAAGAGAGTTAATTTAAACGTACACTTATGCTGAAATGAGAAAGGCTGTGTGGCGGTAAACGGAAGGCAGAGATAACTCCTGCTTGACTTACAGTATACTGAATCATCAGTTCTGGGTTTTCTACTGGAGAAAGTTTATCATGGCCGACGTTCTAGATAAATTAAAACTAGGATGCAAATGCATATGCTTATACGGCAATGATCTCGCAGATTTTATACTGGGACCAAGGACTACTAGTAGTCCTTGACTGGGACAATAGCAGTATTCTCGAGAAGAATGAACTCATGAACGTGAACTCGGGAAAAGTTAGAATTAACTCCGAACCATAGAAAACTGGCATTGATCGCAAAATTCTTATTCAGCTGTTAAATTTTGAGATTAAGTCAAGGTTGGTTCAGAATATTACTCCAAGCAAGAAACCAGAAAGACACAAATTGCTTGTACCTGAGGCTGGTGACAATATTTCATCCTTTGAGCGTATTGCCTCTCTCCTAAAACTGGAGGAAACGACTTATGCAGTGCGCTTGTGAAGTCTTTGGGCGGGTCCTGCTCTGGATGTGCGTTGAAAGAATGGAAAAAAGAAAAACCAATATTTATTTCAACCACATTGACTAAAAAAATATTAAACACTGAATTTTAAAGTGTCATATCGTTAAGATATTTAAATGATAGAGATACATTGGTTTATAATACCACAAACGGAGTTATGTGCTCGTAATTGAAGAAAATTAATAATAGGAATACGCAAAAATTGCAAAACAACATTCCATTCGAAAAAAGTGTCACAAAACACAATGTGACATTTTGAGTTTTTAACAGTAAAGCTAAGTCTGGTAAATGGATGCACAATGGAGGAAACTTCTATAGTGCAATTTTTAATTCGCTGTTCGACTACTCACTGTGATGACTTGATAGCTTATGAAATTGAAATTATTGGTGCACTTAATTGTAAACTTCATATTGTTTGCTATAATAAAATGCTACATATCAGGAACACTAGATCAATGAGAAAAATATCATTGCCTGTTATGTATCACCAGAAGTGAAATACTGATTGTCAAAGTGGAGTTGCTGTGGATCAAAAGTTTTTAGTTTTCACATCAACTGGATGCATTTCTTTGTCTCCACAGATTACGGGAGACTATTCCCTACTTTAGAAGGCGTAACTGTCAGGGTTTTGTGAAATTCCCGAGAGATACAAGAGAAGCTTCAGAACTGCTCTTATATCTGCTGGTGACACCTACAAACAGTTTACAATCAGGTTTGGGAGGCTCTTAAATTTCTGGACGGGATCGGTCGAATTACCAAAACGAGGATTTCTGATCTCTCATTCTAATGGACTAATTTTTATCTTTGTTATCAATGTGTTTCATCTTAAAAGTGGGCGTGTATATGTACAGGAAAAATGTTGGCACCCTGAAGGAAATGATTGACCTGGCGCATGATTGGGCAATGGTGTATAAAACGTACGGGAGCACTTCATCCACTCTGAAGGCAACAAGTCACAAGAATCTGCATAACACAGAATATAGTAACGTCGACTCCGGCAATATAAAGAACCGACAACGGCTTGCGACAGGAAGTTATGCGAGAAACCATACCTGCAGCGAAGAACCAGTGCCCTAGGAATACTGATAGTTTCATTGTATCTAGCATTGAAGAGCACTTTTCCAGCAATACTCATATCGTAGGCTAGAAAAACTCGATCAATTTCTGTATCGGAGGTTTCTCTTTTATTGCCTTACCCAGGGGATGAGTCAAATCTGAGCCATATCTTCTAACAAGCGGGATAACAATCCCCTGAACATATACTTTTACAGTAACAGGATAAATGGTATCGTCGTCAGAGATACACTACGTGGCATGCGTTGCACTGGTGTCCTTGTCTCACCTAGCCTCAATTTGCTTCAAGCCTCTGTCAACTCTCTCACAGAAATTTTTATCTTAATAAACTGAACGCTAATGTACATTCGGTGAGTGAGCTATAAATACAAGAGAAAAAAATCGTAATTGAAAGAACACTTATAAAAGTCCCTCGATTTTATTAAATGGTTTTTCAAAAGCATTGCATTATCAAATCTAAGACACTATAAATGACTATATGTCGTATCATGACTTCAAAATAAACAAATGATAAATTCCAACCCTTTTTTCGAACTAATTTCAACAGTTTGCGTGATTAATGGGAGTTTAGAAATAAACATTTGAATTTTCATTGGTTTTATTGTGCCAATATGGGAAAAAATAGTTTTATTCTAATCATCGCTCGTGGAATCCGATGCACAGCTCTTCCTTCAGTGCTTGCCCTTGCCACCACCGCCTCCCTTGCCACCGCCTCCTTTGCCACCTCCTCCCTTGCCACCAGGCACAGGAAAAGGTTCTGGAGCAGGACTAGCGATGGCGCCCATCACCATCATCAAGACCGCCATGACGATAAGGCTCAAGTTCTGTAAATAGAATAAAATAATGGTAAAAAAAATATTCACCCATGAATACTTGAGGAATCATACAGAAATGTGTAAATGCTATATTATTTTCAAAAATATATAATTTTTTTCGTGAATCATGAAAAGAATTGTGTTTTTTCACTGGTGTTTAAATTATAGAGTGAATTATGTAAGTGAATATCTGACAAAAAATTACAGTCTGTAATGAACATGTGTTCTAAAATTCAAATTTCATTGTGTTGCTAAGCTTCAATACGTTCTTTGTTTTAACAGTTGTTAGATTGAACTCTTTCTACAGCACAGCAGCACTCAATTTTGTACAACACCAAAATATAAACTCACCAAGAAGGAGGCCATTGTGCAGGAGTTACTCGGAGCGATGTCGTTCGAGTGATGCGGGTGGTCGCTGGGCCGCCCCTCATATACCTGACGGAGGCGTGCGGCAGGCGACGCGTGTTGCGCAATTCACCCACGTGCAGACTCGTATCACTGATACGAGTCTGAATGAGAATTGTATTGTGTACAACGATAACTTAGTAGTTGTCGAAAAATAAATCCGGTAATTTTAGAAATTTTCATCCTGCAGTTGTAAGTTCTGCATGTCAGTCAAACGGGGAAAATTATTGTCTCACTAAAGCTGGAGAAAGAACTAGAGTATTTAGAAAAAAACTTCATATATACAAGAAAAGTTGTGATTCCGACCTAAAAATATAGATATAAGTACAAACACAGAAATTTGCAAGAAATGTGTGACCTAATACAACTGGTCGGATTGAAATAATTTTTTTTACGATATCTCTGATATTAAACAAAGCTTAAAAGATTAGAAAATTATAAATATTTTGAACCCATAATTGTAGCAAAAGTTTTTGAGGAAAAAATGGCATAAACGTAATTAGCAACCAATGTGTTATTGAAAACAAAAAAATCGCTGGTAAAGATGACTAGGTAATTTACGAAAATTTAACAAGTGATGAATTTGAACAATTTCAGAAGTTTAAAAATTCCAAAAATAGGGAAAAATGGTAATAAATATTGAATTTTATGAACTAAAATTTCAAGATTTCAATTCTTTCAGTAGTTCTGTGCTGTACATCAGTCTGTGTCAGTCACCACCAGCTTGGTCGACTGGTGAGCGAATCTGCTTGCGAGCGGAAAGACCCGGGTTCGAATCCCACTGCCGACATGGTTGACGTGGCTAGAAATACGGCATGGGACTTGGGTAAACAACCGAATAATTATCGAAGTAATTATCCGACCCAAGAATGGGCCAGAAGATTCGTTCCTATAGCCTCATTCTATTCTATTCTATTCTATTCTGTGTATATGTGCAATGTTATAAAAATACAATCAAAATAAATACCCACCCTACCTACAGCAAAATAAACATTTCTAAGAGACACACTCACAATGAAACCATGGCTAGGTGAGAGTATTACGTCAAATATTACAAAGTGATGTTACAACCTATTGTTACAAAACAATATTATGTTCTTGATGTTCACTTTGTAACACTTTCATTATATTGAAAATATTTCCAAATTTTCCTTGCCTTGATCTGAAATTTTTCGGTTTCCTTTTCCTCCATGAGTTTAGTATTACTCTAAGAAAGCAATTTTATGCAATGAACGTAAAACAAGGCATCAGAATTAAAAAAAGAACATAAACCTTTATCGAGGTCAAAACACAGAATTGATACCGTCTGCGTGTATCTTATATTTTTATTGAGAAAAAAAAATTCAAAAAAATTATTTGTTCGAATGCAGACATTTCACAACGTTGTATCATAAATACCAAAAGGCACTCAATAGGAATAAGTTTCCTGCCACTTACTTCATTTAAATCCTGAATGTCTAAAATTTATTTTTCGGAGTGCTGAAGACCTTGATGTTCACAGTCAGCATACATAAAAAAACACAGGTCCTCTTACTACATAACAATCTTACAGTACAGGTCCCATGACTGGAAAAAGTTATCATATCAAGTGTACCTGTACGATTATCCAGTTGCAGGCTATAAATCCTGTCATTGTGCGCATATAAGATACAAACTCATAGTGTTAAATATTATTGAGTATCTAGGATACAAACTCATGGAGAATGTCAGTAAATGGATGCGTTTTTCCGTCACTCAAATTCTTTTTCTTCGTTCTTTTGGTTAGTCGCCACGTTTTGAACTTTCCTTGTGATATCCTTTTGCCCAGCAATGGACGAGTGACTTGGGAGCGCTTTATAATAGGAAAATTTAGGAATATTATCATCCAAATTTAGTGATATATATGTATTCTCAAATAAAGCAAGTATATTTTCATTTCCGTTAGGTCTGACCTCTTCGATTGCACCTTACACCCATGTCAGTTCAGCATATCTAGTTTTGTCCAGCATAGATATCAAGAGTTCAGTATAGTCTCCATTTATTTCAACCTTTCATGACAGATCCATGTTGTCATAAGTTAGCTTTTCTCTAAGTTTGCTTTAAGATCATTTCTGTATCAAATTTCATTTATCATTAATAATAGGTTTTCCTAAATTGTAGAATATCTCAAATAAAATCATAGGATTAAATAAATTATTACTTCCTTCAACATTTGTTGAGCAAGAGTTTGAGCCCATTTCCTGAAAGGACCTTTGACCTATCAATTTGACCTTTAAATACAAGGTACATTCAAATTATATCACCTCTGTTGTTTTTTCTCAGGACTATAAACAGATAAAAACATGCGTTATTTAATACGTACACACTTGTTGTGAATCAGTGACAGAGATGACTGCATTATTTGGCACGCAGAACTATAATAGCAGTGACAGGAGGGAAGGTTGTTTTCGATACTTGAAACAGCTACGTTATCATAATCAGAGCAGCAGGTAAACATTTGTTTTCTATATTTGATGGATGTAAAACTGATTGAAATTGATCGCCAGTTGAGTGAGACATGTGGTGATGGTATTATGAACGTGTTTAATGTGCGTTCGTGGTTAAGATAGCTCAAAGAAGACTAAACGTCGGCCTCGCACTAACTGGTCTGACGACACGACTGAGCGAGTAGAAAAGGTTATTTTGGAGGATCACCGAATGACTGTGAAACATGTCACCTCCAAAGTTAGTATTTCCGTGAGATGTGTCCACACAATCCCACAAAGAGATCTACAAATGCGAAAAGTGTCCTCTAGGTGGGTGTTACATATGTTGACGGACGACCACAAGGCTGCGCACGTTTCATGTTGTCAGGCAATGTTCATTTTAAGTATTATATTTATATTTAAATATAATCTAAAGGTTTACCAGATACTTTTCACCAGATAATTGCTAAAGATCTAAATAGTACAATAGCAATTGTAGAGTTGCGTGAGTCTGGAAAGTCACCAAAGGACATTACCAAATCACTAAATGTGAACAGAATGATGGTTTAGAGGACACTGAAGCGATTCAAAGAGACTGGGATGGTGGCTAATAGGCCAGGGCAAGGTCGCCCTCGAACAGCTCGAACATCAAAATTGGTAAAATCTACCAGGGAGAAGCTGAGGAGCTGAGAAGGAATGGGTAAAAATCCCCCAAACAATCATTCGTGACTCATGTCAAGCATTCTCCAAACGTTTGCAGCAGGTTATTGACGCTGATGGAAAGCATATTGAATAAAATATAGATATTTGGAAATAATAATGGTTTTTTTAGAATGTTTATTTTAGTTTGATTTGTATTATTTGATTTAATTAATAAATGTGGGCAAAAAAGTTGTAACGATAATTATTGAACACCCTGTAATTGAACCTTTCTTTTCATTGATTTGGCAATGGATGAGACATGGAAGCCGTTTTTCAAAACTAAAACAAAGCGCCAATCAGATAAAAGGAAACACCAACACAGACTTCATGCGCCATTTTAACACGTTGACTCCGAAGTGGTACGTATGTGTACCACTTAGGTTAGGTTCTGTAATTTTTTCAGATCCTTCTAGTGACTATGCGTACAAAGTGAAGATTTACACCAGTCAGGCAATCGGAGGCAACGTGTTAAGTATCAAAAACAAACCTAACTCTCGCCGTTGGTGCTAGAGTTCTGTGGGCCATACAGTGCTGCTATCTCTGTCATGCATTCATGACGAGTGCACGCGTATTCTAAATCCAACTGCATGTTTTTATCAGTTTCCAGTCCTAGAAAAAATATCGGAGGTGTTATAATTTGAATGCACCTCGTATGTGGCAACCTTACAAAGTTGAATACTCTACTGATTAACAGTAAGGAGAGGTATTTATAAACGTATACCTGCAATGAACTGACATTTGCAGTGTTGAGGTAAACTGGAGGTGGAAATATCTCCTGCCTCCGGGATTTGGATATTTCTCCATCGCCTTACGGTGTACTGAATCACCACTTCAGTACACTGCACACTACATTATCTTTTGAAGCACCATGCATTATCAAACTTAAAACAATAAAAATCACAACTGTGTTTCATCATGACTTATAAGCAAAAATAAATGATGAATCTCAACGCTTTTTTCGAACAAATTTCAACAGTTTCTGTGACTAGTGGGAGTTTAAAAATAAACACTTAGATTTTCATTAGTTTCATTGTGCCAATTTTGTAAAAGAAATTGTTCTATTCTAATCATCGCTCGTGGAGTCCAATGCACAGCTCTTCCTTCAGTGCTTGCCCTTGCCACCACCACCTCCCTTGCCACCACCTCCCTTGCCACCTCCTCCCTTGCCACCGGGCACAGGGAAAGGTTCTGGAGCAGGACTAGCGATGGCACCCATCACCATCATCATCACCACCATGACGATAAGGCTCAAGTTCTGTAAATAAAATAAAATAATGTTAAAATGAAAGTATTCACGAATGGATGCTTGAGGAGTCATACAGAAATGTTATGATTTTTAAAAAACATATCAACAGTTTCACGTGCCAGTAGGAGAATTGTATTTTTTCCAATGCAATTAAAATTACTGAATGATTTATGTAAGTGAATATTTGACGAAAACTTGAGGTCTGTAATAAACATGTGTTCAAAAATTGAAATTTAATTGTGTTTATGAGCTTCAATTCGTTCTTTGTTTTAACAGTTGCTGGACTGAATTCTCGCTACAGTACAGCAGCACTCAATTTTACACAACAAGATAGAAACCCACCAAGAAGGAGGCCATTGTGCAGGAGTTACTCGGAGCGATGTCGTTCGAGTGATGCAGGTGGTCGCTGGGCCGCCCCTCATATACCTGACGGAGGCGCTGCAGCAGGCGACGCGTGTTGCGCAATTCACCCACGCTCGGTATCACTGATACGAGTCTGACAGATAATTGTGTTGTGTGCAACCACAATCGAGTGATAGAAGCAAAAAAATTCCCATAGTTGGCTGAAATTTTCATCCAACGTTTGTAAATTTTACTTGTCAAGCCATTGTGAAAAATATTGTCTCACTAAAGCGAGAGAAAAGACTAAAATATTTAGAAATTATACATTTTGAGGGGTTCAAAGGCTTAAAAGAAAGGAAAAAATGGTAAAAACTTTTTACTTCTCTGAACTAAAATTTCAGGATAGGAATTCTTCCATAAGTTCTGTGCTGCGCATCAGTACATGTACAGATGCAATGTTGTGAATATATCGGGTCAAAGTAAATACCCACCCTATTTACAGCAAAATAAATGTTTATGAGGCTCACACACATTGAAACCATAGCTAGGTGAGAGCATTATTAAGCAATATTACAGCCGGATGTTACAACAAATTGGTACAACGAAATTTAAGAATGTGATGTTACTAAGCAACATCATGCTTTTGATGTTCGCTGTGACACTTTGATTATTTTGAAATATTTTCAAACTTTCCTTGCATTGACTTACAAATTTTCTAATTTTCCTTTTCCTCGAGAAGTTTTGTGGGACTTTAACGAAGCAATTTAATGCAAAACTTCATGAACACAAAACAAGGCAACACAAGCAGAAAAAGAACACAAGCCTTTTTCCAGTTCAGAACCGACGCAATTAATATCGTCTGCCTGTTTAATATACTGCTACTGCGAAGAAAAAGTTTTTCAACATAAGTAAATTCTTTGAACGTTTGCATTTCAGAACCTTGTAAGTAGCACAAGCTTCTTTATAGTAATAAGTTTCCTGATACGTACTTTGTATAAATCCTAAAAGCGTAATATTTATCATCTGTAGTGTTGAAGACCTTGGTGTCCACAGTACGCATGTATAAAAAACACAGGTGATCTTACTACATAACTACTTTGCAGTACAGGTCCCTTGACTGAATAAAGGATTTCCCATATCAGGTGTACATGTACGGCTGATCAGCTTCAGACTTTGAATCATGGGTATTTACGATAGAAACTCATGGAGATAAATATTTTTGAGTATCTAGGATACAAAATCAGGGGATAACTACAATTGAGCATCTAGGATAGAAACTCATGGAGATAAATGTTACTGAGTATGTAGGATACAAGCTCACTGAGATAAACACCCATGAGTATCTAGGATATAAGCTCATTGTAGCAAGTATTCTTTGGATACCTAAGATTCAGGCTCGTAGTGGTAAATGCTATTGAGTGTTCATGTTACAAGCACATTGTAGCAAGCACTTCTTAGTATCGAAGAAATAGGTTTATTATAGCGAACACTCGAATATGAGCTCCGCATACGTGGTCAAAATTTTCCTCAATACTTCCAGTGTGATTGAAAATAACTTCTGGCAATAACTTTACTTAAGAACGCAGTACACGATTTGATATTTTACACGTGTTGCAACAGAAAGGAAGGAGAGAAGTACGACATCACATGTAAGTATTCACACTGGTACACTTCTTCTGATTGCACCTCTTGGTCAGCTATCATGCGTGACATTATGCTAAAATAAGCAGAAACCTTCAGCAGTTGTTTAAATTTCCATTTAAATGCTACTTGTGATACTGAACTAACTCAAAGCACTAGTCCATAGCACACAGCATCACATTGAAACGACTTGAAAATAATTGATGAATCCCCGTTAATGCCGTAGAAAGATGTCCAAGCTAACGAGGCGTGTTTCTTACACATCGCCGCAATTGCCAGAGTCCACACAGTAGTGCGTTGCGCAAGTCGTGTCGTCCGCTGCAGCGCCTCCGTCAGGTATATGAGGGGCTGTCCAGTGACCACCCGCATCACTCGAACGACATCGCTCCGAGTAACTCCTGCACAATGGCCTCCTTCTTGGTGAGTGCTTCAGGAGTTATACGGACTTCAATTACTCAATAAAAGCTTTTTCTAGTTGGTGTGTAACTTTAGATGCAACAATCATCACTCCGAGCACGTCTCTCGCAAATACTCAGAGCATTTTTACTCGTGTTAGAAAAATTATTTGAATCAAATGCAGTTACTGCGTGAAAGTAGTAATAATATAAAACTATGGACTGTTTTAAAATAAGTGAATGATTAATTTTAAAAATATAATGTGGGATGTCCATGAGAATTGTCATTTTGATGAAACATCATCAACTTTACTTTCTCCACAGAACTTGAGCCTTATCGTCATGGTAGTGATGATGATGGTGATGGGTGCCATCGCTAGTCCTGCTCCAGAACCTTTCCCCCTGCCCGGTGGCAAGGGAGGAGGTGGTAAGGGAGGCGGTGGCAAGGGAGGCGGTGGTGGCAAGGGCAAGCACTGAAGGAAGAGCTGTGCATCGGACTCCACGAGCGATGATTAGAATAGAACTTTTTCATTTCCTTAAAAAACGTATTTATTTCCTTCGTAATTGGCACAAATAAATTTTGAAACCGTTTATAAGTTGTTAAAGCATTCTTTTGAATCCTCTTTAGAAATTTGATGTCAGTGAGTTCACAATGGTTCACAATAATGTTGCGAACCATCAACACCCCGAAATCATCACCAGTTAAAAACAAATTCCAAATGATATCCCAAAGAGTGCGTTATTTCATAGTGCGATGGATTTATCAATATTGCCCTAACTGTGCTCAAATGCACTGACTATTGAAGTGTTCTGGTAATTGCACTTCAATACCTCAAGGTGCGAGACAAATCAAAATGAAAAACCTAATCCAAAATCTAACTCTCGAAAACACCCAGCATTTGTGTAAACTCAATGCCGGCGTGAATATGAAAAGATCATTAGCGATTAAGATAGTAGCAAGTATTCGTCCATCCAAGCAGTATTTTCTTAAGCAATACTCGTATGCTCAATTCAGATCAGTTTCTACAGAGCTGCAGCAACGCACACGAGCTTTGCTTCGTGCATTATACTGACAACGAACAAAGGCATGTGAAAAATTGGAAGAAATACGTGAAGTTGCTTCAAATATTAGACGAATACTGGCTGAATACCGCCGAGTACTGCCGAATACTATTGAATATTGGCCGAATATTACCGAATACTGTCAAGTATTGGCCGTATACCGCCGAATACTACCGAATATTGGCCGAATATTACCGAATACGTGCCAAATATTAGCCAAATACTGCCAAATATTGCCGAATATTAGCCGAGTAGAGATAAATTTATGAAAGAAATACTGAAGAGGCTTCTTTACTAGAAAGCATAAAAAGGCTCTTTTTTCCATGGTTGCCTCGTAACTCTTAAATTTAAATGTTTGGCAAAATAATATGACTATATTAAATCCTTTTACTACCAAATAAGAATATTTAGCTTAAAAACTGTATGTGATTCGATTGATTTAAAAGAAATGTGGCGTAACTCAGACAAATAGAAGCTTTTGAACGGGTTCTGAATGGAGAAGTGCCCACATCAACTGCACCTGTACGAGTAATCACTTGCAAATCTAGCAGAACACAAGTTTCTAGGCTACAACTTCGCAGGTGTAAAGCAAAGGAAAAGGAGAGACAATTTGGCCGTCGACTCCCTATTTCAATTTAGCGATAGATGATATTTAAGCTTATTAAATACGTAACTAATCAAATAAATTAATAAACAAATGCGAAGTAACATCATGGTACGAGAAAGCGAACAACATACGTTGATAACTTCTACAAGAGTATGGGGGGATAAAAGTGGTAGATAATAAAGGAAAGATGAAGAATACTCCTATCGAGCTAAGGACTCACAGCAGTCTCCCACAACCAGTATGGCCGCTTCAATGACGTCATTATGAAAATTATCATCCCAGATGAGCCTTCTAGAAATAATTAAATTTAATTAACCAATTTGGATTTACCTTGGAAACATTGGCTTGAATTTTGAATTTTTCTTGAAAAATGCCTTGAGTATGAGAATAGGGGCCTGAGAGGAGCATACACTTGAACCTCGTTATTTTTACTATCATTATTTGCATTATTCACGTGTAGTGCTTTTTAGAGTAGTTTTTCAATATTTTTAGTATTGCCCAGTTATTTTTTCATTTTCATTTATGTTTTCCAGTATATATATATAAACTCTTCAAATCTTGAACAACGATTTTATTTTTAATTAAGACAAATCGTCTGTCGACATATCTGACGTTTCTTACTCTGTCTTGAATAGGGAACTAGACAGAGTCAAGTCTTGTATTGTCAAGTAAAGTTATCAAAAACGTTGTCAATATAAACAGATTTAACTAATTTTTTATGCTTCAGTACACATTTATGAACACCTTAGAAAAGGATATATAATTTCATTACACAAGGCACTAAAGTTATAGCAATGGGACACCAGTGTCTCAGCAGACATTTTACCCTGGAACTGTTCCTCTATAGTTTTTTAAATGTCCTTGAGACGCATGTGTCCCAGCAGACTCGAAAGGGTTAAATGGATTCGACTTTCTTTCACGCAAATTCTTATTCTTCGTTCCTTTGGTTAGTCGCTCTATTTTGAACTTTCATTTTGTTTTCTTTCTGCCCCACAATCGGTAAGAGGTTTCAGAAATGCTGCAGAATGGGAAACTTTGAAAATATTATTAACTTAATTTCAGTAATATGTCTTTATACCCAAAATAAATGAGTATATTTTCTTTTCTGCCAGGACTGACCTCTAACCCATGTTAGATCAGCAAAGTATAGGTAGTTAGTTAAAAGTTTAGTCCTGCACAATTATGGCACGCTGAATAGAGTTCCATTTATTTTGTTCCATCCTGATCGGTCTGTATTTTCATTAGCAAACAGTTTTGTTAAATTAAGTCAAGGTTATCCATGCATTCAATTTAATTCATTTCAAATTGTAGGTTTTCTTAAATTGTAAGATTACTAATATGAAGTTGTATAATATGATTATTCATTACCTCCTTAAATATCGGTTACCCAAGAGTCTGAGGTTATTCCCTGAAAGAGCCTTAGGATTGTAAATTTCTCATCACACCTTCCATCATTTGACTCAGTTCAGTTACCTCAACTAGAATCTTTTTTTGAGCTGCTAAATTACGTATTTTTCAAGGTGTGGCAACATAACTTCCTTTTTCATAACTTTTTAAAAAGTAAAAAAGGACGTTATGTTGTCGTAGCCTCTAATTAATTGAACATACCTTCTTTCACTAGAGCTTTCGACATCGTCACGAATTTTAACTTTACAATACAAATTTCTGAGCAGCATAAAGAAAACTCCAGGCGTTAACTTTTTGATAAAATGTAAAGGAAAAATAGAGTAGCGTCTGCCAAGTTATTGTAATATGAGAACAGGTACTACTTTAGTCCCATAAAATAAGCAGGTGTGTCGTATCATGAGATGACGCGGAGATATTATAGTATATACATGTATATAAAAAGGGTGTGTACATATACATGTTATGTATATAAAAAGGGTGTGGCAAAAGTCACATGATATATT
>VCRD01001425.1:106652-134310 GCA_006783055.1 Trinorchestia longiramus
TGCCACCACCGCCTCCCTTGCCACCGCCTCCCTTGCCACCTCCTCCCTTGCCACCGGGTACGGGGAAAGGTTCCGGAGCAGGACTAGCGATGGCACCCATCATCATCATCATCACCACCATGACAACGAGACTCAAGTTCTGTAAAGAAATCAAACGATTTTTAAATTCATAAATTACAACTAGAAATGCTTACCATATAAACTTCAAACCTATAAAATTTATTTAGTTTAATGTACAGTACATATACTAAATTAAATATCATCTATACTTCCAATTAATTTTCACTTAGTGTTGCACTCACCAAGAAGGAAGCCATTGTGCAGGAGTTACTCGGAGCGATGTCGTTCGAGTGATGCGGGTGGTCGCTGGGCCGCCCCTCATATACCTGACGGAGACGCTGCAGCGGGCTACGCACAACACGCGCTGTGATCCCAAAAGACAGAGTCACCGTGCGAAACCGCCTGTATTTTTCAAGAATTTTGTATCCTAAGACGCACGTCTGTCGGTGTGAGCCTTTGTTCATTATTTTCTCTCCAGTTTTCCGGACTCGATTACGTAAAAAAACAAGGTACTTGGCGTTTATTGTTCAAGAGCAGTTTATAATGCGGGCTTAACAATCGCTGTGTGCTGAACTTACTCCTTGGTTCAGAGGACACATGAAGGGCAACATGTTCTGTGCTCGAGTTCGAGTGGCGGTCGGTGAGTTGTTGCAGGGAATTAAAAATTGTTGCATCGAAACTCAGCACCTTAACTGAAAGCCCAGTTAATATTTTGACATGAACATTTAGGCCGACTATGATAGAATAAAATAGAATAAAGCAATAGAAACGAGCCGTTCGGCCCATTCTTTGGTTGATATCCAAGTCCCATGCCGTCTAAAATATGGGCAGCAATCATGCACCTGCAACTTAATCCGGTAAGTCAATTCAGTCACGTAGACGCATTTCACTCTCGCACAGGCATTTCAGTGACGCGCCTTTATCTCAATCATACACTAGCTCCGGGAGTTAGGGGCACAGAATCAGAACGTTATAATACTGGGGGGTTCGTAATCCAATATTTCTAGAGACAGTTTTTGAATGTATTCACAGTACCAACAGAAACGTTTCCGGGCATTTGGTTTCAAGTTGCGGCAATTTTAACGGGAAAGAAGTTCATAGCGTGAGATATCTTGAAGTTTCTCAGTATTATTTTTTGGCCGTTATTTTCAGTTCCCATGTTACCGTCTCTTTCGAAAAGCCCTTCCAGGTAACATCGTTAAGGCTGTTGAGATACATATAGGTCCCAATTAGTTGTCGTCGCAGTATTTTTTGTTCCAGGGAGACAAGTTTAAGGTTTTGAAAACGTCTTTCGCAGGTGAAATTGTGGAGTTTTGGAATTATTTTCGATGCTTTATGCTGTATTTTTTTCAATTTTATTAATATCTCTTCGTAGCGTAGGAGACCAGAGTTGAACTGCATATTTCAAATGTGGACAGACTAAACCTTTACAGAGCGGTAATATTATGTTTTTTGACTTGTATTCAAAGTTTCATGCAATGAATGCAAGAATAAAGGAGATGTAGAAAGTTCATGTAACTAGATTGTAGAGGCTATATTAGTAATAAAAATGGTTTGAAAATCATTATAATTAAATGCAGTATTTGCGATTTCTCTTATATGTTATCGTAATGAAGGATAGCCCTCCTACTGAAAGAAATAATTAGAATAGAATATGGCAACAGGTACGACCAGTTTGGTTTATTCTTGGACTGCTACTATTCAAGTCCCATGCCGTCAAAAGTAAGGGAATCAATCAGGCTCATAGACCAGTATCAAGCCAAACCATTTCACTCACGTACTCGGGATTTACTCACGCAGATGTATTTCAGTCAAGCACATGTACTGCAATCATTCACAGGCGCCAGGAGTTGAAGATATGGAATCAGTACGGTATAACATTGGGAGGTTTCTTATTCAACACTTATCGAAACGATTTTTGAAATTGTTAATAGGGCAAGCAGAAATGGTGTTTTCGAACATCTGGCTACAAGTTTGGGAAACTTTAGGACTTTAAAGTTTGGATATCTTGAAGTTTCCTATTATTAAATTTTTACTGTTAATTTTGATTTGTATGTTATCATCTCTGTCAAAAAGTCATCCACAGTAACATCGTTAAGACCGTTGAGATACTCAATGAGTTGTCCCCGCTTTCTTTTTTGTTCTAGGGAGATGAGTTTAACCTACTGAAAACCGCTTTGAAGCTAAGATTAAAAAGTTTAGGAAACATTTTCGTTACATTACGCTGAATTTTCTCCACCCGTTACACAACTGATGGAGCTAGTTAGGCAACTGATGAAGGTAGTTCTGCAACTGATGGAAGTAGTTACTGTGATGGAGGTAGTGGGTGGCGCAAAAGTCACTTCACCATTTTGAACATTTATTACACGACAACTAATACAGCAATAAAATATTTTACATATCAAATGAAAGAGAAAATGTTGAAGTTGTATATTGTATCAATGATACAGATTTGAGGTATATTTTGTAATCAAAATTTACACAATGATCATACCACAAAAATGCAGAAATACTGCAAGGACTAACGAGCAGAGATAATGGAAAGTTATTTCTCTCAATGGATCGTTAATTGCACTACCGAGGAACTTCATAAGAACATTTAATCAACAAATGTCATCCAAACATGGCATTGTAGCAATGATTTCAAGATTCAGAGATTTCGGCTCAACAACAAAGAACGCTCTGGCAGATCGATATCGATTCGAAATGCATGTTTAATTCAAAGTGTTTCATTGAGTGTTCCAGCAGATTTGAAAACGTCAACTAGACAAAAATTCCAGTCAACTAGGAGTTTCACGAAGATCATTGCAACTCATCCTGGCAGAATATTTAAAACTGTTTCCATATAAAATTCAAGCAACACAATTGTTAAAGTCTGCAGACCATCAACAAAGCAAGGACTTTGCACGTGCTTTTCTATGCCTTACGAATGATGAGACTTTTACCCCACACCTAATCATGTCTAATGAGACCCATTTTCGTATCAATGGGCATGTTAATAAACAAAACTGCCTATTCTGGTGTGATAAAATCCTAAGATAATCCAGGAGCAACCACTTCATGCACAGTAGGTTACCATATAGTGAGGCATAACGAGAGCAAAAATCATTGGACTATACTTCTTCGAGGATGTTGATGGTACAACCGTGACAGTGAAAGGAGATAACTATAGACAAATGATACAGGAATATTTATTGCCACAACTGGAAGATTCGAACGTACAGAATCTGTGGTTTCAACAAGATGGGGCGACACCTCATACAGCAAGAGAAACCATGGCAATACTAAGAGCTGCCTTTCCCGGTCCCTTAATTTCACGTTTTAGTGACGTTCCATGGCCACCACGGTCTCCTGATTTACCCCTCCAGGTTTTTTTCGATGGGGATACGTTAAAGGAAAGATTGACATCAATATGTTTAATACTCTCTATGAGTTAAAACCCAACATCATCGAAGAAATCAACAGAATAACTCAATATACTTTGGGAAAAGTCAGGAAAATACTGTACGTAGAAAAGACTTGTGTTTAAATAATAATGGGAAACATTTGAAAGATAAAATATTTCAATAATTAAACTTCAACATTTTCTCTTCCATTTCATATGTAACTAATTTTTATAGCTGTATTAGTTATCGCGTAATTTATGTTTAAATAATGAAGTAACTTTTGTGCCACCCTGTAATTATGCGACAAATGGAGGTAGTTACACAACTGATGGAGGTAGTACCTTCATCCAATTCGTACCTGGAATTTACTTTTTTCATATACACGAAAGTGCGTTCAGCAAATTAATCAGCCCACTTACCATAATTAACTCAATAGCGACGATTATCCATTCGTAAATTAGCTGGGACTCATCACTGCTCCAAGGTAATTGTGAAGACATGAAAAAAGTAAAGAACACCCGCACTTGTCTGGTGTAGTTTGTGTTGTTAGTGTTAGGCTTACCCGTGCGGTATCAGAAGTGGATGGAGTTGAAGGAGTGGAATAAATCAAGTGCTTACAGATACTCTACCGGTACACTGACTATGTGTACTGTAACGGTACACTGACTATGTGTACTGTACCGGTACACTGACTGTGTATACTGTACTTACACACTGTCAAGGAATATTGTATTTGAACATAAAGCAAACTGTACCTGCTTATGGACAGCGTACACTTCACCTGTACACTGACACTAAATACGGTACCTGCACAGTACACATACTCCAATTAACTCATAAACTTTTATGTCAAATTACACAACCAATTGCTGAAAACCTCACCTCCGATACAAAAATTGAGATTTGTTATTTCATACGCAAATTTACTCCTAACAAGATTAGTAAATTTAAATGAAAAGGCGCACATTTTCATTTATTATTCGATGCATACATTTCTTTACACAGAGATTTTTTTCTGTATATAGACTAAGCCGAGAAAAATTTGTTCAGGAGTTTACATAGTAGTCACCAATGAAAAAATGGTACAAAAAATTGGAGATCGAGCGACAACGCCTGGCTTGCCGTTCCTGCGCTGCAGCGCCTCCGTCAGGTATATGAGGGGCGGCCCAGCGACCACCCGCATCACTCGAACGACATCGCTCCGAGTAACTCCTGCACAATGGCCTCCTTCTTGGTGAGCGCAACACTATGAGGAACTTGAGGAAAAATATTTTATGTGTATCAGTAATTTTAAAATATAGAAATTAAAGTAAATACAGTTATTTTGTATGCTGTAGTCTAGCGTAAGTAGCTTATAAGTGATACTTAATTTGGTATATGTACTGTATATTAAATTATACAAATTTTATAGGTTTGAAATATGAATGCGAAGCATTTTTAATTGTTATTCATGAATTTAAAAACTGTTTGATTTCTCTACAGAACTTGGGTCTCGTGGTCATGGTGGTGATGATGATGGTAATGGGTGCCATTGCTAGTCCTGCTCCAGAACCTTTCCCTGTGCCCGGTGGCAAGGGAGGAGGTGGCAAGGGAGGCGGTGGCAAGGGAGGCGGTGGTGGCAAGGGCAAGCACTGAATGAAGAACTGTGCATCGGGCTCCACGAGCCATGATTAGAATAGAAGCCAATTTTATTCGTAAAAATCCTTATTCATATCCTACAAAAACCTTTTTTTCTTCAAAACTTTATTTATTTCGTTGAAAATCTTATTTATTTTGTGACAGACTACACGGATATCGATGAACATCTGCCATCTCTGTAATTTTCAGACTCAATAAATTATTCCAAGAAATCATGCATTATTGAACTCATTCAGTCGATTGTCGTGCCGTCTAATCCTGAACTCGAAATAAATACAGTCATCAAACACGTGTAAGTAGGGTAAAATCAACACACAGTGTTACCGTCTGTTATAATAGCTAGAGTCAAAGCTAACCTACTTGAATTTACTTTGAATTTTTCACGTGAGATCAACACTGCTGATTGAAAATGACCGTGTATGACTTGAATAACTTATATATTTATTTCAGACCTTTGTGCTTAATTTATACCGAAGTGCTAATTGGTAATATCTGTAAATCAGGAAATTCAAATAAGAAGTAAAGCGTTTCCGTAGAATTTTAGATTGCACAATGAATTTTGTAGGATTGAATCCTTTAAATAGAAATAGAGGTGAAAATTCTGTGTATTTAAACCCCGAAATGAATTTCCACAGTGAATTTATTGCTAAATTAACGAATTTTTTTTTCATATTCGTAAATTTGCGTAGAGAACAGTAGAATTGTCATATTTTTTAGCTAATTCAACTACAAAATTAAAAGGACAGTGAGTTTCAATGAATTTGTATTGAGTGAATTTTGTTTGAATGAAAAAATAACTAGCCTCAGACAGAGAAACGAAACCTTTAATGTTAGAAATGTAAGTTTAATATAGGTACTGGACAATCATATGCAAGCAAAATTAAAAAAAAGAGCTATGGAAGATCCGAACATATAACGACCTAGAAAAACTGTCAGATTTGAAAAAATTGAATTACTGTCACCGATTAATGCCCAAGAGACAGCTGATAGAAAACAACGTGATAGTCAAAACAGGTTTGATGCTATGCAGGAGTCATGAATGAAGCTTATTTTACGATAATCTTATCTGAAATAGCCTAAGCCTATTCCTTAATGCACGGCTGTTGTTCTGTTCAGCATCTTTTGAAATAAAAATCTGTAAGGTTTGGCAAAAAATATCTCAATGCGATAACTCCTACAGCTAAGCTCATTGGCCCTAAAATCAGGAGGCTGTGGCGTTTTGTCTTAGCACTGATGCACAATACGCACAATTGCATCTGTATTTAGGAAAAGCCAACTTTGAGCGAAAAAATTCAACAATTATGGAAAAACATGGAACCTACATGATGATTTATATGTATTATTAATGCCAATTTTTCCGTGGACACATCCTGTAAGTAGAGGAAATTCATTAGTTCATTCTTTATTTTTCTGACCTTGGATAAAAATATGACTAGGTTTTAAATCTTAAGGTAACAAAAGCATAGAAAGAAAACCTTTATTCACGAGTTCAAACAGATACACAACATATTGGAGGAAACTACTTCTCCACATAGTCATGACGGTCGTCGCAGTTGCTCCATCATCGGTACACTAACGTATCGACAAGGGCATTGAAAAAATTTGTTAGTGTTGTGGTGTCATGTCAAGTCGGCGGTGCCCAGCGTGAACACGTTTTCCAGTATCTCAATTGTTCATGTATGATATAGCGTACACTGCCAATGCATATGTTGAGTTTTTGTGTAATCTCATTCACACAAATGCAACGACGGCCTTGACTCAAAGCTATGATCGCATTGCACCCATTTTCATCGGTGATGGATGTGCTTTGCCGCTATTACCTTTGCTCGTCTCGCACATCTGTCTTTTTTTAACGATTTCCGTGCATAAATTCACATCTGTTTTCGTGACATTACACTAGCTCTGCACACTTTTCCCGTTTAGCAGGGAACATGTTCTTTGGTTGCAAAACATTGCTAAAATTTCAATATGTATACTCACCAACTACTTTTTAGTCAACGCCTCCATTTCCTAACTGAGGCTTCGGCGAGCTACCGCACAACTGCTGCATTTACCAGTTGCGTTCGATTCGACTAATGAGATCTTCCTACTGGTCTGAACACGAAATTTGTAATAATAAACAAGAGGAATTTGTACACGAAAAGAACTCATGTCACCTTACTTTTTGAAACCCAGTCGTACGACAGCAACAGCTGATTTCTACGGATATACAACTGTTAACTTACAAGAGGTATGTACTTACAATTCATGTATGCATGTGTCTATGTATGTATATCAGACCTCTATAATACTCTGGAACTCTGAAACGCCTAATAAATTTTTGGCAACAAACCTGAAAAACAGTTTTCCGAGATATAATTACGATTATTTATCGTCAATTAATGACGCCCAAAAATCGAATTTAACTGACTTTTTTCACTTCACTTGAATTGGGTTCTATATGGAGAAAAAATTAGCGAGCGAAATATTGGTGCATTCGTTTGTTCACATTAAGCTTACGTTGCATGGGAATAAATCTCTTAGTGACATGCTGATTAATATTTCTGCATTTACTGTCCAGGTGTGAGTCGGAGGATTTTCACTACTTAACATTGCAGTATTTCATTGCTGTCAAAAAAAGGCTTGCCTCCCGGACTAATAAAAAAATGTCGTCTAGGAAATATTTTTTAACGTGTGCCTTTTAAACAAGATTTCCTACCCAATTATCAATCAGAAAATAATGGTTGACGTCTGGACAAGATTAACCATACATATCGAATTTTATAACAAATGGCATACGAAAGAGATAATTGACCAAAAATTTCCGTTCATACGACCTCAATGTTAGATTGAGATCCGGTGCATCAAAATGAACTAGTTCTTTATTTGGTTCATATGCTACTAATTTATTCTAGATGGAGGATGCTTAAAGTCCACACACCCATTTTTAGCCACCTAAAAATAGATTATCTCTATAAGGGCAGTAAATTAGAGACCGATTGTTTAAGTGACTTGTGATTCTAATGCACATATTTCTTACCTTAAATTATCATCTATATAATATTCTGCTTGTTCCTTTCTTAGTTAGTTAGTCTGTTATGCTTTCGTCGAGTTTGCAGTATCATAGCTACCAAATTCCTCAGTGTAACATTAAAATATGACCTTTACATGCATTGATATGTTTGGCATTTTATATAAACTTCTTATATAAACTTACATTTACTTATTTCTTTTTATATAAACTTACTTATACAAACAGATTGTTGGGACATACATTTAATCAGATATTCGTATCTTACATACAAATCTGTCATAAGTCTTGATAGTATCAGTGACTTTTCTTCATGTTTAAGTAATACTTGCACCAATTATAGCCTTAGAACTACACAATAGAGTGAACATTGGAAACTGCTCGCGATAGAATGAGACTCTACAGGACATCCAGAAAAGAATCAGTTTTATCAAAACATATTTGTTGATTAAATACATTTCTCATCCCGTGGAATTTCCACGGGTCCTGCTAGTAATAAATACCAACTTACTGAAGAGATCGGAACCCCAATTTTTGCTGTACTTAATGTAGGATGAAATGATTATTTTCACCTGAAGGCCAAGTGTTGGACGGAGGGTCAAGCCTTGGCCCAAATTGATTTATTCTTGCCCCCATACTCTTTCGCAGGGGGATTATCTTGAGGTACTTCATTATTAATACTTTCATTTCAATAATATTGCAACTTTTTCGGGAGAGGGGAGGCACTCTTTGGGAAGTGCATATGCGTATTTGATCAAATCAATTATTTTATTCGGAAATCAAGGCCGCTTTTTGTACTAAAGTGGTAAAAATAATGATAAGACACTCTACACTTTTGCTTATATCTTTATAAATATTGATTAAAATACAATAAATTTTTGACCATAAGTAAGGAATAAAACAAGAAGTAAGATTACATTCAAATTTTGTATTACAGTATAGTTTTTGTACAGTTATTACATATATACTGTTCAGAGGATCAAAATTTAATGGGAATAAAGACAAGACACATTGTAAAAAATAACGTCGATCTGAAATATTTCACCCTTGACAGCTAAGAATAAACCCTAAAACCACCTGTTAAAATAAAAACCAACACACCGGTTTTTCCCTAGACTGCAAGTTGACATTGTAATATCTTATAATCAGGTTTAAATTGTGAAAAATCTATATTTTACAGCATGAGCAGAGAAAGTTCTCTCTCGGAATTCGAAAAGGTCATATAATGGCTCTAAATAGTCAAGGATGCTCCTATAATTAAATTTCGAAGCAGATTAAGAGGTCAAGAATAGTAATTCAATTTTTTTGTAAAATCCTGAATCGTACGGATCAAATAAATCCCCTGGACGTCCACCGAAGCTTACTCCAGCCAGTCGGCACCGAATGCTACTTGTAGCTTCATCTACAGGAAAGAGTTCCAAAAATCTTTAAAAATGTTTAAAGTTTAATGTAACTCCCAGAAGAGTTAGGTAAATTCTCAATACTTCAGAAATTTTTTTATTTAGGAAGAGGAAAACAAAACCAGAGCTGAAGAAGATACACAAGAAACACCGAGAGAGTGGGTGAGGGAAAAAGTACAATGGAATGCGGATAATTGGGCAAAAATTGTCTTCTCAGACGAAAAGAAGTTCAATTTAGAAGGGTCTGATGGTTTTCAATACTATTGGTATGATTTGAGGAAGGATGAGCAGATCTTCAGTCGATGGCCATTCGGAGAAATATCATTGATGATTTGCAGAGCTTTTTCAGTAGAAGGTAAGGCGAGTCTATTACAGATGGAGGGAAAACAAAATTCAGTGAAGTACACTGAAGTATTGCAAATAATTTTTATATGATTTTTAGATCATTTTCGCCAGAATACTGCCGTGTTTCAGTAAGACAATGGGGCCATCCACAATTCAAAACACACAATAGAGTGGCTTAATGGTGAAAATATCCGCACCTTGAGTTGGTCAGCTAAGTCACTAGATCTAAATCTTATAGAAAACCTATGGGGTATACTGGCTGGACAATATTACGCCGATAGCAAACGATTTGAAAACTAACAGAAGCTTTGGAGTGTTGTCCATGAGTGCTGGTGAAAATTTTTCAATAAATTCTGAGGAATTTGGTGAAATCAATGAATGATCGTTGTCTAGATGTTTTGCAAGGGAAAGGAAGTACTTGTAAACACTTGTCATTTTGATTTTTTTCTTTGCAACATTCACAGTCTCTAAGGAAATATTATTTAGGGCAAGGTGTCTTATCATTATTTTCATCAAATTTTGTTCCTCTGAAGAGTATTTTTGTAATAACTGTAAAAAACTATTTCGTAATATAAAATTTGCACGTACACTTACTTCTTGTTTTATTCCTTACTTATGGCCAAAGATTTATTGTATTTCAATCAATATTTATAAAGTTGTAATCAAAAGCGTAGAGTGTCTGATGATTTTTCTCCCACTTTATTTAGAGGTCCTTATTTTGAAAAGAATGTAATGTGAAGCTGATAATTCGGACAATCATTTTAAAAACCGATCTATACATTCAATAACTCGTTGGTTTGGTTGATTTTTTGATTAAATATTTTCTCGACGTATTTTCATTATAACTGTCCTCAGACTAATATAATGCTACGAACGTAACCGTAAATGTTCACCTATATCAAGTGGCTCATTTTTAAAATTCAATAACCCCCAGTTAGTCATATAACTGAATTCATCACTAATATACGCATACTTCATTTACGCATCTACATTTTACTTCATTTACGGATGTATAGTTAATTTCATACGCGAATCGATGATTAATTCCATAAAGAATTTGATATTTAATTTCATATATGAATCCCATATTTCTCTTCAACGGACTCAAATCAAAAAATAATAACGGGAAGTGACCTATTAGAGCATGAAATTCAACTACATAATTAACACAGCCCATCGCATCCACTACTTTTTTAATTGAGCCGGTGGGCAAATTTCGACATTAGGATAATAATTGAAAAAAGATAAAACCAACATGGTATCCAGAGATAGAAATAAAACAGTATTCTGTAATTTCCAGTGTTGTATTTGTGCTAATTATCGATATAAAATATAACTTTAGATTCTAAGTAACGCTGTTTGTGAAGTCGGATGCACAGCTCTTCCTTCAGTGCTTGCCCTTGCCACCACCGCCTCCCTTGCCACCGCCTCCCTTGCCACCTCCTCCCTTGCCACCGGGTACAGGGAAAGGTTCCGGAGCAGGATTAGCGATGGCACCCATCACCATCATCATCACCACCATGACAACGAGACCCAAGTTCTGTAGAGAGATCAAGTGATTTAAAATTCAGAAATCCCAACTTAGAATCTACACTTTATGCTTAAAACACAGGTAATAACTGTCCATTTACTATTATTTTTATATTTTAATATTACTGATACACATAAAATATTTGTCCTCAAGTTTCTCATAGTGTTGCACTCACCAAGAAGGAGGCCATTGTGCAGGAGTTACTCGGAGCGATGTCGTTCGAGTGATGCGGGTGGTCGCTGGGCCGCCCCTCATATACCTGACAGAGGCGCTGCAGCGCAGGAACGGCAAGCCTGGCGTTGTCACCCGACCTTCACTATTTTATTCAATTTTTGGTGACTGCTGTACCCAACCCTGAAGAAATTGTTCTCTGCGTAGTCTACATACAAAGTAAATTTCATACATATGTTATACGTACATCGAATCATCAATAGGAATATGCTTATTTAAATCCAAAGCTAGTAATCTTGTTAAGAGTTTAAGCTCACTATCAGTGTAAAGATACAGTAAGTACTGTCAGCGTACAGGAAGAGTATACACTGTCAGTGTACCGGTAGAGTATACACAGTCAGTGTACTGGTGTAGAATCTGTAAGCACTTGATTTATTCCACTCTTTTAACTCCGCCCACTTGTGATGGCACACATAAGATTAACACTAAGAACCCAAACTACACCAGACAAATGCAGCCATTTTTTACTCATTTCATGTCGTCATTATTACCTGGTAACAGTAATGAGCCCCAGTTAATTCACGAATGGATAATCGTTGCTATTGAGCTAATTATGATTAGGGGCTAATTCATTTGCTGACCGCACTTTTTTGTCTGGTTATAAGAAGTGAATTATAGACTTGAATTATGTACTACCTCCATCAGTCGTGTAAGTACCTCCATTAGTCATGTAACTACCTTCATCAATCACGTAACTGTCCTATATTATAATAACATGTAAGATAAATTTCAAACATCTAGTCTAGTTATACTGATTGTCAAAATAATATTATTACCATTATCACCTCTACAATCCCGTTACATGAATTTTTCACGTTTCATTTATCATTTTGCCAAGCCAAAATGTTGATGTCATATTATTTCCTGGGCTTTTAGTTAAAGTGCTGAGTTTTGGCGCCACACTTTTACTCCCCTGCAACAACCCACAAACTGCCGCTCAAAGTCGAGCACGGAACACGTTGCCCTTCCTGCGTCCTCTGAACCAAGTAGTAAGTTCAGCACAAGGCGATCGTTGAGCCCGCATTATAATCTGCCCTTGAACAATAAACACCAACCGTCTTGTTTTCCGTTACGTAATCGAGCTCTGGGTCCGAAAAACTGGAGAGAAAATAATAAACTAACTCTCACACCGACAGACGTGTGTCTTGGGATACAAAATCCATGAAAAATACAGGCGGTGTCGCACGGTGACTCCGTCTTTTGGGACCACAGTGCGTGTTGTGCGTAGCCCGCTGCAGCGTCTCCGTCAGGTATATGAGGGGCGGTACAGCGACCACCCGCATCACTCGAACGACATCGCTCCGAGTAACTCCTGCACAATGGCCTCCTTCTTGGTGAGTGCAACACTAAGTGAAAATTAATTGGAAGTGGTTTACAAGTAATATTTAATTTAGTATATGTACTGTACATTAAAATAAACAAATTTTATAGGTTTGAAATTTAAATGGTAAGCATTTTTATTTGGGATTCGTGAATTTAAAAATCGTTTGATATCTTTACAGAACTTGAGTCTCGTTGTCATGGTGGTGATGATGATGATGATGGGTGCCATCGCTAGTCCTGCTCCGGAACCTTTCCCTGTGCCCGGTGGCAAGGGAGGAGGTGGCAAGGGAGGCGGTGGCAAGGGAGGCGGTGGTGGCAAGGGCAAGCACTGAAAGAAAAGCTGTACATTAAACTCCACGATCCATGATTATAATGGAAAAATCTGGTCTTTCTTAAACGACCCTTTCTACTTCCATCAAGAACCCTGTTTATTTTCATCAATAACCCTTTTTGTTACACGAATATTAATGAATATTTGCTATGTCTGTGATTTTTCAGACACAATAAATTATTCCAAGAAACCTTGTATTATTGAAATCCGTAAGCCATTAGTCGTCCTGCATAATCCTGAGCTAGAAATAAGCACAGTAATCCAAAGAAATGCATAAAATAGTAAAATCAACGCAGTGTTAGTGTTGGCAGGTGAACTGGAAAACCTGGTCAAATTTTTTTAACTTTTTACGTAATATCTACATACAATACCGGAGGAAATGGCCGTGTGTGACCCTATAATTTTTAAATTGTTTCAGATCTTTTTTCCTGATTTATACCGACATGTTTTCCTCACAAAAAAAAAGTTAATTTGTGATGTAGAACTGTGACCGTAGAATTCTGGATTGAATGAGGATTTTTGTAGAACTAAATTCTTTTAAGTTGCTAGTCCATGTGAACGCCAACTCTCAGCGTACGAGGGGTCTCAAAAAATAGGGTAACAAGATCTCTGAGAGAAAATCTTTATTAACAAATTCAAATTTACACACGGTGTCCCACTGTTACGGAACCACTAAGGAAACAGGTATAACTCAAAAAGTTTTGGTCGTAGGAAAAAATGAATGCGTCTATGTACAGCAGATAATATTGTCTAATTTAGATTGCAATCTCTATTTTTAAGACTATTTCTTTCAGATAGTCAACTTTAACTTTTAAAAATTCAAATGCTCGTATGGCCAAGCTATGTTTCAACAGCTACATGCATTTTAAACATTGTATTGTGGATGCCACAATAAAACTCAAAGCTCAATTTTGAGTTACGTAAATTTGTTTTCAGGTCCCGTAACGCTGGAACGTCCTGTACACAAGAGAGTATAACACTGGCGTAGATTATTTTCACTTAGTAAACATGGTAGTCGCAGAGTTTGTTTCTTCGGTGCACCAATGTATCAAAGCTGCTATGGAAGAAATCAGCGTCAAGGTTGTGGAGCCACATCAAGACGGTGGTACCCAGCGAGAACACCTACCTCTTCCTGTAACCTAATTGTGTACGCGCGATATAGTGTACTCTGCCACGACATACGTTGAATTTCTGTGCAATCTCATTCACACGAATGAAATGATTGGCTTGGATCACAACTGCTGCACGTCACTCACAGTAGTCTGTGATGGATGTGCTTGCCTGCCTTGATCTTTACTCGTCTCGCACGTCTGTTCTGTCTTTATCAATATCTGCCTTTTCGTGCACCAAATCCACACCAGTTTTCCAGACATTACACCAGCTCCGTACACTTGCATCATTTGCTGATGAATTTCAGCAGTGGACAATTTCTATCGACGCAAGAACCTTACTACAGTCATTACTTCAAAAGCCGATCTTGCATCCATCAACACCTGCATTTATAGCTGTACTTTTGGCGCGCTACTGTACATCTTCCTCGATCTACTGGCGGTGTTGGACTCGACTACTGATATAGTCTCAACTGTCTAGGTAAACAAAGAATTTAATTCCATAGGGGATGTTTACACATGTCAAAGTTCTTTTTACCTCGCTTTTTTGAACATCCTTATATTTAGAACCAAGATTAAACTTCCATAATGAATTCATCATTGAACTGACGTAAATTTTCGTAGATTACTCCATAGTGGACGTATCTCACCGTTAATTCAAAAGCAAAGTTACATGGCACTCAGCTCACCCTGCAAACCATGATAATATTAATTAATGGGAAGTTTATTTTTTCCATGAAAAAACACACTTTCCTAAGAGAAACAAAATTCAAATGCTAAAAATACAAGTTTCCAATACTGTATCATTATAAGAAGCAGCTGAGAAAAATTGCCAGAAAAGATATAAAAATAAAATTATTTGCAGTAAGTGTTATGGTTAAAAAAATGAAAAAATTATCTATTGTCTGTACACAATACAGTAGGTAATGGATAGAAAAAATCTGACGATCAAAAGTGGTTCGATGTGAGCGCATATTAGCGTTGCATGTTCCTTTTAACCCTTTCGGTCCCGACAGCATCTCTGGTAGCCGCAGTCATTTTTCGCCTTTTAAGATGCAGAGCAACACGTGTGTCTGCGCAAACGCTGGTAGGGCAGTGCAAGCTACAGTTTGATCAGGACAATGCAGTGACCGTAAAACATCACAAAGCATCTTTTTTTTAAATTTGATGTTAAATATGTTGAAAAGGTTCTGAAATTTTCATCATGGTACCAAAAGGGTTCATAAATTATGATTTAGAAACATTTTAAGAAATTCACTCGTCGGTCCAATTGGATGTACTACAAATAATGCACACACTCAACACGCATTTATGTGCCAAGAATAACTGTGTTCATCCCTAATAAACCCCTGAAGCTGTCAGCGTGTTTTGTGTAGTAAATTAAAAAACATTCATGAGAGTTTCAGTGGCTGACGTTGTTTGGGTTAGGGTGTAGAATACACTAAATTCTATAACAGCGAAATTCATTTCTCACCAGTACCATTATAACGTTCATCTCTCTCCAGCACCATTAAAACGTTCATCTCTCACCGGTACCATAATAACGTTCATCTCTCTCCAGTACCATTACAACGTTCATCTCTCACCGGTACCATAATAACGTTCATCTCTCTCCAGTACCATTACAACGTTCATCTCTCACCGGTACCATAATAACGTTCATCTCTCACCGGTACCATAATAACGTTCATCTCTCACCAGTACCACTATAACGTTCATCTCTCACCCGTACCACTATAACATTCAACTCTCACCAGTACCACTATAACGTTCATCGTTCGTCAGTGTCCCTATAACGATCAGCGTTCATCAGTACCTTTATAACATTCAACGTTCATCAGTACCACTATAACGTTCTTAGTTCATCACTTCCATTAAAACGAAGCTTAACATACTATAGTAGCCGAGTAGTTATAGACTAATGTTGTGATATGCATGACTCTGGTTCGAGCTTTCACTTAGCCCTCCAATTTTTGCTGTTTGTGCCGGAAGGGACCAGAAAGACTATGACTTCATCCGGAGGCTCATTTAGCGCCCCTATGAGCATATACCTCAAGTCGCAGAGCAGATGGACGAGAACAGTTGCTGGTAACATCATAACTAGTCTTAAGATATTAACACAACGAATTTGAAACCCGATGACAACATATGCACAGAATGTTAAATCCGAAATATAGTTTACTGTTCCAGACTCCTGTGCGTAGTCGCGAGAGTTTTATTTTTTCCAGTTGATTCCTAGACTTTCCTACAGGGTGCGGCAACAAAACTTAATGTTTCATAACTTTTTGAGAGGTGAAAAAGGAATTTAAATTGCCGCATCAATAGAATGAGGCGATGTTTCAGACTACTTTATAAATTGACCGCTGCTGAAGTTATTGCATCTTATTTTTGCATGGTTGACTTTACGTTTAAACAAAAACTTGAGTCAGCCACTTTGAAAACTGTATTTATTGTTATTTAAACATACATCTCCTGATGAAACACTACGAGTCATTATTGGGCTTATTTTGAGGCTTGATGATACAGCTGTTCTAGCAATAATGGTGTTGTGCACCTGGAAGTAAGGCGAAGACGACATTATTGTGATCATTTCAGAGAATTGAAGCAAATAAATTTCGTAGAAAGTTATCATAGTTATCCCTAACGTACGAAGCACCGCTGAACTTCTGCTCACGTCAGAATACAAACCTTTCCACTATGTTAGCAATTAAAGAACTGTCACATTTGCAGAATACACTAGGATCATTTATAGTACTGTCCGACTAACCAGCCAGCTCGAGTGTGTATTAAATTAATGTATGCGAGAAGTTGTGTACCTTGTGCATCAAAGTACATATGAGCGTTCTACCTACAGTGTTCTGTACACTGGCGTTTTTGAATATATGTACATTGAGGTACAAGGAAACAGGCAACTGTTATTCATACTAATGCAATGTGCACCCGCAAAATTCAGGATCTATGAAGTAAAATACATTTCTCAGTTTTACCCGTGGTATTATGAAAATCTGAATATTTTTCATGAAGAATATAATAGAATAGTATAAAATAGAATGAGGCTATAGGAACGAACCTTCTGGCCCATTCTTGGGTCTGATAATCACTTCGATAATTATCCGGTTAACCAAGTCCCATGCCGTAATTCTAGCCGCGTCAACCGTGGCGGTAGCGGGATTCGAATCCGGGTCTTCCCGCTCGCAAGCGGATTCGCTCTCCAGTCGACCAAGCAGGTGAAAAAAAATTTTTTTTGACCTTTTTCTGTTAATATTCATCATGATGCTTTGATATTTTTAATTGATAATTCGAAAAGAAATGTTTTAAATTAGTCTGACCAGTAACCTAGCCACCACTTAGTATAAGGCCAAAGATTTTGGAATGTATACAGAACTTCTATTTTCTATTTTATCTACCCATAACAGGGCTGAGTGTGAGAAGAAAGCTAATAACGGAAAAAATGGCGTGTTTTATAGTGATCCGGTGCCTTTGGTACCGACAATACAATGCATTGTATTGTCTAGTGCAATGCGTACCCTTTAACTTTGCCATGCGAGCAGCATTGCTTCGTCTTGCCATTTTGCGTTGTTCGTCCGATAGTCTTCGGCGTCTTTCTTGCTGTCGAAGTCTTGCTGCTGCTCTCTAACGGTTGGACACGTTTCTATCCATGTTGGCTTTTTTGCCGGAATTTTATTCGGATAATTCCTCTATTATCTCTTTGATCTTTTCAAGAAAATCACAATTCCGAAAACAATAACTCAATTTCCAAAATCTTTGGCCTTATACTAAGTGGTAGCCAGGTTACTGGTCAAACTAATTTAAAACATTTCTTTTCGAATTATCAATTAAAAATATCAAAGCATCATGATGAATATCAACAAAAAATAGTCAAAAGAAAATTTTTATTTCTAAAAATAAACCGATTGTGTATTCTGGATACCATAATGCAAGTGAAAGGGAATTGAATTGCCACAGAAAAATAATGGAATAGAATGATTTCTTGCATTTTTTAAGCTTTATCCTTGTTGCTATCAAAGCTACGATTAGAAGAGTGTGACATAGGGACAGACGGACGCGGTTCTTATTATACTATAGATTAGTTCTTCCATGTGGTCCTTCCGCGTACAGAACAACAAACACGTTACGTTGTGGTCAGTGATAATTTTTTTAGTTCAGTTTCTATTAGTGTCAACGAATAAAACGCGAGTCTTCTTTCATTTTGAAGAGAATTCTTTCAGAAACTTTTGCTTTGTAGCCATGTTTTGTCGATTATTGTAATTTTTGCGAATACTTCAGAGCAATGTGCTCATAATTTTGCTAGTTTAATATCGAAATTACCGTGGGGTATTTGTTTCATATTAAATGTTTGTTTTTGAGCTTTGTCATTGCCCTTAATTTCGCACTTACAATGACGATAGATTAATTTTTTAAACGAAGATCGTGATTTTCCTCTTTAATCGACAGCTTCGTTATTGTATTCATTTTGAATGTGAGCATGTTGCACCAGTATGTATACTAGAAAGAAACTGTAATTTCACAATAGTAAAGCAATTCAGGTAAATGCATATTAAAGTCCCTTGTGCACATACTGTAAGTGATGCTAAAGAATGGTGCGTATTCTAAACCTTTCCTCTGTTTGGGTAAGCATTTGAAAGCAGTATTTATTTGTTTAAGATTATTTAAATTTACTAGCCTCTGTTATACACTCCTCTTATAAAAACCAACTCTCATAAACAGAATCTGAGAAAAAACTGCTGGCGTTCGCATTGGTGCATCGTGTACTTCGGGCAGGTAAGAATCCTCGCACTGACACTTTCGACATGCTGGTCAATACACTATAGACTGATAACTATAAAGTAGCTGAAACATCTACATATATAATAGACTATATATCTCCATCTCTCTCTCTCTCTCTCTCGTTGTTTGTGTGTGTGTGTGTCCGTCTCATTACTTCCTATATATTACTGAAGAAAAATTATTGAACTGAAATCACAACGGGTATGCATGTATTATAAGCATTGTATTGGGGATACCAAAGACGCCAGATGACAATAAAATACTCAATTTTTCTGCTATTAGCTTTTATTTCTTACACGGCCATGTTATCAGTTGATGAGATACGGAATGGAAGTTCTGTATATATTGATGAAAAATATTCACGGGTAAAACTGAAAAAATGTATTTTATTTCATAGATCCTTAATTGTATCATTTTTAAACCAAGGAATTTCTACTGGTACTATCTATGTCATGTTATCGGTAGATAAGATCAAGAAAAGAAGTTCTGAATAAAATTAATAAGAAGTATTCATTTAAAACACAGTAATTTGTTGTAAATCTTTAATGCATTCATCTTTATAACAATTTCAAATTAGTCAAACCTAAATTGTGGAATTTCCACGGGAACTGTCTAGTCTACATATATGATAAACAGTGTTTTTCCATCTCTCTCTCGACCTGTGTGTGTCCGTCCCATTACTTATCTATTATTAAAGAAAAATTATTGAACTGAAATCAAAACGGGTATGTTGCATTATATTATATTATTATATTGTGGACACCAATGCCACCGGATCTCTATGAAATGCGCCATTTTTTGCAATATTGGCCATTTTCTCCTACACAGCCATGTTATCGGTAGATAAGATACAAAATAAAAGTTCTGTATACATAAACGAAAAATATTCGGGTTCTGATAATACTACGAGTAAAACTGAAAAATGAATTTTATTTCATAAATCCTTACTTTTATCACTTTTTAGCCGCGGAATTTCAACGGGTACTATCTGGGCCATGTTATCGGTAGATAAGATACAGAATGGAAGTTCAGTATATATCAATGAAAAGTATTCATTTAAAACACAAAAACTCGTCGTAAATCTCTAATCTATTCATCTTTAAAATAATTTCAAATTAGTCAAATCTTAATCGTGGAATTTCCACGGGAACGGGCTAGTACTACATACATATTTCCTAATATATACACTACACACTGATGAATATTGAGCAGCTGAGACACATCTCATGCTTGTCAATACACTGTAGACTGACACCAGAAAGTATCACACTATACGAGTATAATAATACGCAGTTTGTTGCTTACTTGCTTTCTTGCATGCTTGCTTGCTTGGTTCATCTCTCTGTCACACTCTTAAGGCTTTAAATAGGAAGAAATTCGGTAGGGTATACATTTATTGTAAGCATTGTATTTTGGATACCAAAGGCACATCGTTCAATGTAGAAACTCTCAAAGCCCACGTCCACTGGCAAAAAAAAACGTAAAAATAAGTAAAAAACAAGTGAATTTTTTCACGAGTGGGTGTACTAGTAATGAGTGAATGAAACACTCTGCGACACACTGGATGATTGTCCAGGTGAAACAATGCAATGATAATTTGTTCTATTCCCACCACCAAGCGCGAGCGAAGCGTAGATACGCTGTATCCAAGTTACGTAATCTGTTTCAAACGAAGGCCACCCGCCTATGAGAGTGACCACTCAGGCCACTGTCGCTACGTTAAGAATTAAACGTTGCACAAAGAACCGCTTTGTCAAAGAGCATTCCAGCACCTAAGGATAGTCGCCACACTAACGCAGCTTGTTAGCTCTATGTGGTTGTTGCGTAATAGGCAAAAAAGCAGTGGCAAACGCCTGCTGCAGCGCCTCCGTCAGGTATATGACGAGCGGCCCAGCGACTACCCGCATCACTCGAACGACATCGCTCCGAGTAACTCCTGCACAATGGCCTCCTTCATGGTGAGTACGATGGTAAAAAGAACTTTAGGAAAAGTAGTTTATAAGGTTTACTAAGTTTTATGCATATACTTCATATTAAATTAAGCCAAGAATTTCACAGGTTTGAAACTTGTTTTTGTTTCAAATGTTTAGTTTGCTTCAAAGGTTAGAAACTCTAAACTAAACAATTTTTTTTAGGTTTGAAATTGAAATGGTAAGCATTTTTAGTTATGATGACTGAATTTATATATCACAATTTTTCTACAGAATTTGAGTCTCATTCTCATGGTGGTGATGATGATGGTGATGGGTGCCATCGCTAGTCCTGCTCCAGAACCTTTCCCTGTGCCCGGTGGCAAGGGTGGAGGTGGCAAGGGAGGCGGTGGCAAAGGAGGTGGTGGCAAGGGCAAGCACTGAAGGAAGAGCTGTGCATCGGACTCAACTGGAGACGAACGAAATAAAACCTTATTGAGTTACATAAATAATTGAAATGGATAATAATGGAATCTTAGTTATTCATATTCATCGGAACAAATTAAGATTTGTCCTAAGGTGTTCTATAAATTGGCTCAAATAAAGTGATGAAAAGCTTAAGAAGTTGTTTCCAGCACCCACTTAAATATTCAGACATCACAACGAACTAATAGCTAAAAATTGAGAGAATTTTTTCTCTCATTGTGTTCCGAGTTCAACCATTACTGTTTAAAATTTCGCATGCCTAGAAGAATACGTCAGGCTTGAATTTTTCAGTTCTAAAAAGCAAATTTTCAAAACGAGAATGACTATGTAAAAATGATTACGTTGTGGCAGAAATTTAATTTTAAATTCTGCTCGAACTCAGTTAGTACTCGGAAATTATGACCATAAATGAGAATGACTCAAATATTTGAGCACAGTGATGGGCACTAAATACCTTGGATGTATTTATATACTAAATACTATATATATCGTTCAAATTTATTTCAATACTGAATACATTTTTCAAATGTATATGAGTATAAATTACTAAATACATGAAACGTATTTAACTACTTTAGGAAACACTTCTATATTAAAACTAAATTTAGATATTGAAAAATGAAGATTCTCGTAGATTGCGTGTGCCTAACAAACCTTAAGATATAATTTATTTAGAGTAATTATTTAGGAGACACTTTAAAGTGCATGTGCTCTGTACTGTCATACAGGAAACCAGTTTCACTATATTCGAAACGCAACTACAATTTCAAGCAGCAGGACTAAAAACTATTATTGTCTAAAAATTTAGCTCCACCCCTGCAGTTTATAGATCTCCTGAAGAAAAAAGTGAAAGAAGTGTGGAAAGTATCATTTTACTCTAAATTATGTACTAGTTTTTATTTAGTTTGAAAAAACGAGCACCAATACAGTTCTGTAACATCCTGCCTATACTGTCCTGCATTATTTTCATAAATAGTCGATGTATGACAATGCGAAAAACAATTTTATCGAATACAGTATAATGTGCAGACATAATTTAGGTACATACCAAGGACTACTATAACCAGGACGTGCATCGCCATGTAGCTGACTACGGTAGCGGAGGCCATTGCATTCTTAGTAACATAACATTTTCTATCAGACATATTGATCAAAAATTACTTATTTCAAGCAATAAAAGGGATAATAAGGTTTTACAGTGAATTTTAAATGGTTTAAAGCACTGTAAAGCTTTGAAATACCAATTTTAACCCTGACATAACATGTATTGTTGTATGAGCTTAGTGGCGACTTTATAGAAAACAGAGTTGCTGCAGTTTTAGACTTTACAAGTTGATTATAGTTAAACCTTTTCCAATGCAAACAATCAAACATACAAACATTCACGCATATAAACAAACAGACATAGAAGCAAAAACCTACCAAACCGCAGCGATTAGTCAACCAACCGGGCCTTCTTGACAGAGGTCTGAAGGACTGCATTCTTCTGCTAGTCTTTCTCTGAGGGCTTAACAGTAAATTTAAGGGGTTAACAGCAAATTGAGTGAGTGTAGTAGTCGTCAGAATACTGCCTTTCTTTGACTCGTACAGTTCCTTGACGTCTGCAAATAATGCCGTGTTTCATTGTCAAGACTGATCTACAGGCCCTTCTCACTGATCCAATTGTTGCGGATGCAGTTGTTTAGCAGTGTAGCTCCAGTTGTTTAGCAGATGTACTGTGTCAAAAAGGAGAAACCAGACACGCTCGTTGTCAAGAGGATGCTTGGCTGTGGCACTGCAATTACCTAGTAATTAGAATAGAAGTGGCCTTGCAGTCTGGGTTGTTCCCGGCCATGCCACTCAGCAACCTACCAGAAATTGAAACAGTTGGGCGAATCTGTTCTTCATCTACCAAGAGAAACACATTCTTCTGTTGCTGTGTCTGAACTTTGTCAAATGTTTCCCTCGGCACCTGGTCCTTGTCAATAGATGAAGTGATGTACTGCAGCTTGCGTTTGCATGGCAGCACCAAAAAAGCCCCTGAGCTGTTCATAATTACACTCCGGGTATGATTGAAGAGCAAAACAATCATTCATGGAAAACTGCTTCTGTGATAAAAGTTCCAACAGACGTCAAAAATACCAACTTCTTCTCCTTCTCGGTGTTGACATGGGCTGACGTGTGAGCTTGAAGGGTGGCAACATTTTGGATCGTTTTGTCAAACGGGATGTCATACAGAGTTCATTGCCAAGCTCACAGTTTCGTTGGACTGCGTATACGATCTCAAACCATTGTTGGGATGAAGTATCTCAAACAGTGGTACACTAATGCCGTTCTTCAACGCACTGAGCGTTAGTGGGGAACACAGAGTGGGCTTGTTTTCGAAAATCACAGACAGTCTGCACTCACTGAAGTGGTCTGTCATGAACAAACACACAAGGCTTTCCTTCGATCTTGAAATAATCAAGTTCTTGTACTGCTTCTTCCAGTTACGTTCAGGTTTGAAAGCATCAAATCAAGTAATCTTATCCTTCTGAAGAAAATACCTCAGTTGTTGGTCTTCCACTTTCGCTGGGAAAGATGCAGGTTTTGGAGATGGCAGACATGAAGCAGGCACATTAAAGATACTGGGAGGGATTTCACTTGTTCACACAACCCCACACATGTTCGGCATTTTTAATACATATAATTAGTAATAAACTTTGTAAACAAACAGTATCCACTTAGAAATGCAGCAATGTGCCTCGAAACAAACAACAATGTCCAATTCAAACCGAGCGACAGACTACGACAATATTCGTACTGTGATAGATGGGGGTTAACTGAACTCAGTGAACTGGCCTCTGCTACCGTAGTCAGCTACATGGCGGTACACGTCCTGGTTATAGTAGTCCTTGGTACATACCTTTGATATGCATTCCCTGAAAAGCACCCAGAGGGGTATGATCAGAAGGATTGTTTTTCACATATTTTGGGGACTTAGCGTTATTCGGGGGGATAGATAGAATTTCCGAGCTGCATGCACCCAAGGAGGCACGCTGATACTTGTACTGTCTGTCCTCGTCATAATGCCTTAGGAATTTAGTATTCCTCGATGGGTATTCCATCGAGTTACCTATTTCAGAGTAACCAATATTGGTTGCACGAGTTTGTTGTAGGTTTAATTTTTGTATGTAAGTAGATCTTATTCATCCGTTTTCTCCTCCTATGTCCGTCTAGTGAATGATGCCTTGAACCTGACCTCCTGCACGAATGTCTTCGATTGATAATCTATAATCTTTATTCTTTTATATTTATTTCTCTAAAATACATTATTTCAGATTTTCTAAGTGTTCTGAACCGAAAAGAAATCCTAACACAGCGTTTACAGAGCTTTTAGTAGTCGGAATGTGGAAGGCCTTAGTAGACTGTGTAAGTTCATCCAGTATTGCACCCACTGTCACTAAAAATGCTTATATATATATTTGTTATTTCCCATGTAGAATAATTCCAAAATTTTGATGAGAAAATAAAAGCTCCTCAGTGTTAAGGGATTGTGTATTCTGAAAATAGGAAAGCATGAACAGTAAAAATGGGCGATATTGACGCGCTTCATTAGAAGCTTGTAGATTTTCCTCGTTTTTTGTCTCTCCATTCCCACGCTGCATTAAATAACAGTAAAAGAGCAACATCAAAATGAACCGCAGTAAAAGAGAAACATCAAAATGATGCACAGCTAAAGAACAACATCAAAATGATGCACAGTTAAAGAGTAATATCAAAATGATGCATAGTTAAAGAACAACATCAAAATGATGCTCAGTTAAAGAGCAACATCAAACATAAGCTGCATTACCACAGCATTACTGTGATTTGTAGAATATCTTACAAAACCTGTGTTGTGAACTAAATTGATCACTATAGTAACCCAATAGATATACACCAAATTAAGCACGTAGATCAAAAGGATCCAGTAACATTAATATTCATTGCACTCAGAGTGGTAAAGTTTCATATTTTATCGGCTCTCCGATAACGGTTTCCCGATTCCATTAAGAATGAACGCGACTTTTCTGTCGACCTCTGCAATATATGTATAGCTTTTTCGTCGCTGCATGTCAAAGATACAAGTGACAGATTCCTTGGAAATATTTTCATGAGTCCTCATAATTTACTGACTTTATCTGTCCTTTTGTAGTCGTTCTTGGTACGGTGCAATATTTGAACAATCTGTGCAGTGTGATTTTACCGTGCATGTGAGACCTCAGTTGGAGCATGTTAGAAATTAATGTTACGCTGAGATGCTTCTCATGTACTCATACAGTTAGCGACAAAATTATTCGTACACCTATTAATGTTCAATACTTTTAGTTATTTCATAGAATTTAATGCTCGTATAATTCCAAAATCTTTATATGTTATTAAGTGTATGAAAAAGAATTTGAGACTCAGTTTTCAGAACATCAGAATTAATTTAACAAATTTAACAAGAACATCATTCGATAAATGAATTGACAAAAATGTTCATTCATTTAGAAAAAAGAATATAATATTAATCGTCAATAGCATGACCTTTTTTCTTAATAACTTCCATCAAATAGTTTTTATAGTTTTAAATCCAATTTGAACATGTCTGTGTTTGGATATTATTCCATTCTTTCATTGCTACATGTTCCAATTTTTGAAGGTTTTTTGAAACCCGACAAGGTATTCAAACTTTCAATCCTCAGCATAAATTTAAAGCGAATTCAACTCGGGACTCATCGAAAGCAAAGACACAACTGTGATTTTGTTTTTCTTAGGTCAAACAAAACCATAGTTTTGCCTTGGCTCTCGATGATCAATGTACTACCCACTCGAGATGGTTGGCTAGTCAGACAGTACTATAGGTGATCTTAGTGTATTCTGCAAATGTGACAGTTCTCTAATTGCTGACATAGTAGAAAGGTTTGTATTCTGAGGTGGGTAGAAGTTCGGGGGCGTACGTTAGAAAGAACTACGATAACTTTCCACGAAGCATATTTGCTTCATTTCTCTGAAATGTTTACATAATGTCAGTTAGATGCAGTTGATTAGAGCCTTACTTCCAGGTGCACAACACCATTATTGCTGGAACAGCTGCATCATCAAGCCTCAAAATGAGCCCAATAATGAATCGTAGTGTTTCATCAGGAGATCTATGTTTAAATAACAATAAATACAGTTTTCAAAGTGTCTGACTTAAGTTTTCATTTAAACGTAAAGTCAACCATGCAAAAATAAGATGCAATAACTTCAGCAGCGGTCAATTTATAAAGTAGTCTGAAACGTCGCCTCATTCTATTGATGCGGCAATTTAAATTCCTTTTTCACCTCTCAAAAAGTTATGAAAAATTAAGTTTTGTTACCGCACCCTGTAGTATAGTCTAGGAATCAACTGGAAAAAATTAAACTCTCGCGACCACGCACAGGAATCTGGAACAGTAAACTATATTTCGGATTTAACATTCAGTGCATATATTGTCATCGGGTTTCAAATTCGTTGTGTTAATATCTTAAGACTAGTTATGATGTTACCAGCAACTGTTCTCGTCCATCTGCTCTGCGTCTTGAGGTATATGCTCATAGGGGCGCTAAATGAGCCTCGGGATGAAGTTATAGTCTTTCTGGTATCTTCCGGCACAAACAGCAAAAATTGGAGGGCTAAGTGAAAGCTCAAACCAGGGTCATGCATATCACAACATTAGTCGATAACTACTCGGTCGATAGTCGATAAATCACCAGCTTGGTCGACTATCACCAGCTTGGTCGACTGGTGAGCGAATCTGCTTGCGAGCGGAAAGACCCGGGTTCGAATCCCGCTGCCGACATGGTTGACGCGGCTAGAAATACGGCATGGGACTTGGGTAAACATGTTAATAATTATCGAAGTAATTATCCGACACAAGAATGGGCCAGAAGGCTCGTTCCTATAGCCTCATTCTTTTCTATTCTATTCTACTATAGTATGTTAAGCTTCGTTTTAATGGAAGTGATGAACGAAGAATGTTATAGTGGTACTGGTGAACGTTGAACGTTATAAAGGTATTGATGAACACTGAACGTTATAATGACACTGACGAACGATGAACGTTATAGTGGTACTGGTGAGAGATAAACGTTATAATGGTACT
>VCRD01001426.1:3887-41984 GCA_006783055.1 Trinorchestia longiramus
AGTACGATCATATGGGGGGTTGGCAATGACCACCCCAACAACGGTTTTCAGGCGGGAACGTGATCCATGACGTAAAAATTGTGTCGGCGCTGATTGGTCAATTTTTTGAAGGGGCGGGGCGACAAATGCCGATATGGCACGAATAACACTGCCAACGAGTGCGTTCGAACTCACGCTACTGAACTTTCCATTCCATGTACCCTGGACTCTCACCACTCGGCTATCAAATATATAATCTCGCGCGACGTTTAAACAAATTTAACACTAGAACAACGAAGTGGGCCTGGGAGGTTCAATGTCAAAATTAACAAGCCCGTCTAATACAGTATTCATGAACCTCACTCAATAATAACATTTATGGAACAAGTATATATGACTTTTCTGTTACGTAGTTTGAAAGAAAAATAATTGAAATATGACAGAATTCAACTTGTTGGACTAAAACTCCTCTTTGTGTTACTCGATCTAGAAAATTATACACTTCTCTGTAATGTGAAAATTATAACTTTTTGCGAATATCACGACTGAGGAATTTATTTTTGCACCTTCTATTACGCATGAACTGAGTGCACTCAGAGCATCCTAGAGTGTCTTATTCAATATTAACATTGTAGGTATGAAAATGGAATTTCAATGGTAGAAGCGGAGCTACAATAAAATTAAAGAGAAAAATAAGATAATCCTAATAATTTCGTTATGCGCATGTGCATTGTTTGTTTAACTCTATCTCTGCACTTTAATACATCTCGTAATTCTTATCTAAATTATATGTATTTATGTAGTAGAAAATGCACCGACCAGCATTAGACCATTGTTTCAAGCTGTTTTCCAATGTTTTTTATTGCTTTGAAATCAGCAAAATTTGACAAAGTGACCGTTGGCCTGACTTGTGCGCCATGATTTGATGACTTGCGTGTACGTCACTGAGACCCCCATCACCCCTCACCCCTCACATAATTCCATGACGTCAAAATTGAAAGTGCTCCTACTAGTCTTTACTGTACTGCGGTACTTGTCACTTGCAGGGACACGCGACACACTAGACCAGCCGAGCCGTCACTTCTACTGGCGGTCTTTCTCTTCTTTCTTTTCTTCCACTTCGTTTCTTTATCTTCTTTTTTACATCTTTGTATATTTCTTCTTCATCTTGTTGTACCTCTTTTAATTCTCCTCCTTCTTCTTCTTTATTTTTATGTTACTCTTCTCGTTCTTCTTCATCTTACTTATCATCTTCCTATTATCATTACTAGTGCAATGCCCGTTAATATACGGTTAATAATATCATGGTTAATATTCTTCGTCATACCGAAGAATTTCCTCTCTTCTTCCATGCGTTAAGCTCTCTCTAGCTACTTGGTGTTGCTCTGCATTATTCCGTAGAATTGCCAAACGCTTTTCAATGGTCAAGTTAGCTCTAGCTTCTCGTTGGCGAGCAGCATTGCTTCGTCTTGTCATTTCGTGTTGTTCGTCCGATAGTCTTCGGCGTCTTTCTTGCCGTCGAAGTCGAAGTCTTGCTGCTTCTCTATCCATGTTGGCCTTTTTAGCCGGAATTTTATTCTGAAATATCCTCTATTATCTCTTTGAAGCTTTTCAAGAGAATCACAATTCCGAAAACAATAACTCAATTTCCAAAATCCTTGGTCTTATAATAAGTGGTAGCCAAGTTACTGGTCAAACTAATTTAAAACATTTCTTTTCGCAGTATCAATTAAAAATATCAAAGCAGCATTATGAATTTCAACAGATAAAAGTCCAAAGAAAATTTCTATTTGTAAAAATAAACCGATTGTGCATTCTGGCTACCATAATGCAAGTGAAAGGGAATTGAATTGCCACTGAAAAATAATGCAATAGAATGATTTCTTGTATTTCTTAAGCTTTATCCTTGTTGCTATCAAAGCTACCAATTAGAAGAGTGTGACACACGGACAGACAAACGGAGGGACGGACTCGGCTTTTATTATAGTATAGATTAGTATTATTCTTTTCCTTCATTTTTCTTCCTTTTTTCTTGGGAGTACCAAGAAAAAAATGGATATATGTTTCTCTCACTTCTATTTTTTCAGCATTCCAACTTCACAAACTTACGGGAAATTTTCCTTTGGTCTTAAATAGAGGCCTGGATGCACTGAACACCCGGATATTAACAACGACTCTACTCTATTACTTCACTTGTGTAGTAAACAAGAAATGTATAAATTTCGCTGCACCGTATTTCCTATTTATAAGGACCTGTTACATTAATAATAGGGATTAACGTTTTAAATCCTAATAGAATACAAAAAAAATTCAATACCTTAAAAAATTAAGCTGAATTTTCGAAATGAATGCCCATTATATTAGTGATATTATATAAACATTTACTCAATTTTACTCTGGGAGAGATAATACCATCCATATTTTCTAAATATTTAAATTAAATTCTTGCGACTGAGGCTTGGATTCTTTCAACCACTGCAAAAAATAAACCGGATTTCCGCTTCCTTGTTCGAACAGCTGACGGGGGTTAAACCAGGAATATGATGATAATAATAATAATTTAAAAATAATAATCTTCAGAGAGCTGTTCTTTTGAAATGTTCTCTGAATTAATATTGTGTAGTTGATACCGCTTCAAACTTCGAATTCAAAAAGTTTTTATAAGTTAAACCTTGAAAATACATATTTTTGTGAAGTGTAGGGTAGTGTGGGGGCAAGTCGGACATGGGGGCGACCCGTACAGTCGCGATTGACNATACGAACTGGTGCTCCAATTCAGCTCGTTGCAACGAGTGTTGCTGATCGGCCCAAAACGTCAACTAGGAGACGTTCAATTCAACTGAGAATGTCACGTACCTCACTGCAACGTATTTTGGTAAAAGATCTAAAGTATCATCCATATAAAATTCAATTAACTCAAGATCTCCATCCTACAGACTATCAAGAGCGATTAGATTTTGCGAATAGATTTCTGCAGCTTGCAGAAAATGAAAAGTTTGTAAAAAAGTTAATTATGACTGATGAGTCACATTTTCACTTCAGTGGTTATGTTAATAAGCAGAATTGCAGATTCTGGGCTTCAGAAAATCGAAAAGAAACGATGAAATCCATGAACGCCCACTACACTCAGCTAAAGTAACAGTATGGTGTGGCATCACATCTTCGAGGATCAGTGGACCATATTTTCTTGAAGATGATAATGGTGATGTAATTTGTGTTAATGGAAACCTGTATAGACAGATGATTCAAGAGTATTTGATACCTGAAATTGGAGATAATAACACAGAGATTATCTTTTTCCTACAAGATGGAGCTTCAGCGCACGCAGCGAAAGAAACAATGTAAATGTTAAAAGCAATTTTTTTAAACAGAATAATTTCTCATTTTGGTGATATACCGTAGCCGCCTTGATCTCCAGATCTAAGTGCTCCTAATTTTCTTCTCTGGGGATACTTAAAGGAAATGTTTACATTGAAATGCATGATACTTTACATCAATTGAAACTAAACATCATTCAAGAGATCAACAACATTTCACCAGAGACATTAAAGAAAGTAATGAACAGCACCGTTGAAAGAGCACGCTATTGTTTGACTAATAATGGAGGTCATTTAAAAGATATTGTATTCCATAGTTAAACGTTTTTTATTGTTTTTTTATAAACTTATATTAAACTTTGTAATTTCTTCTTTCATTCTGAATTAAGCAAATCTCTTTACTATTTCTAGTTTTATAGCTATGATAATTTTAAAAAGGTACCTTACTTATGGGCCACCGTGTATATGCATTAGAGTGGTCCTCATTTTTTCTACAAATTGAAAGGGTACCGGTGTTTTCAGATAATCATTTTCAGGTAAAAACTATGTGTCGAAATTATTGAAGCGATCAGCCAATTATTCGAACAACACTAGCCAATTCAAATATGTATTTAATAGGCCTAATAGGCTGGTTGCTCTAGATATGTATATGAATTAGCTAGCGTTGTTCGAATAATTGCATATAAATATATGACCCCAACTAATATGTGTATGTAGCACATTGAGCGGGTTGCAAAAGTACCGAAAACTGAAAATACTATATAAAAGAAAACACTTTTCATGCTTTAGGCTGAAGACTATCCAAAGTTCGTTTAAAGTTTACTTCGGAAAATTTTGACAGTTGGAAGGTTATAAAGAACAAAACAAAAACAATCAACAAGAAGCGTGACCATAAATAACATAAATAAATAAATACTTTCTACTCACAAAATCACAAATGCCCAACGCCAGTACAATGCATAAATACACTCCGACAGTCCACAACACTGTAAAATTACTTATATAACATCAACAATGGCAAAATACTATCAAAAAACAAAGCTGGAAGAGAGAGTCGTAAACACGTTTACTTTTTCGACCTGTAATGACCATTATGCTTGGTCATTATTATGATCCACTGCTGAGATTTGACTACGACAATCTTTTTTTTGGATTTAAATTTTTGAGAAATAAAAATATTGGAGATTTCATACATGCGACATTTGGATTTAATTAATTACCATGGTTGGAAATGAAGTCTTTGAGTTTCATCACCCCGCTCAGACTATCATTAGTAAAAGTTATAGTTCTGCGATTACCCGACTTTTTCCTTGGAAAGACTGAGGAAGAAACAGGTGCAAGAGAAACATAAATCAAACTTTTTGTAGAATTTATCGTGTATTGTATTTTTCAAAACAAAAAAAAATGAAATTTAGCATCTTTGTTGAATAGAATTAGGATAAAATTTTGCAGTACGATACTCGAAGTGACTGCAGTTTCGCACGCCTGATGTGTTTTGGATGTTTGTAAAATATTTGGTGAAAATTAACAGAACAATTTTTAATATTAACTTGTACGAATGGTCAGTTAGGGCAAGATCTACCGTTGCATCAATGGAAAACGTTTTGTTCACTAAAACCTTAATTTAGCACTGGGAGTTTATCATAAATTATTACAGGGAAATAATGTCTGCAGATGGCAGTGTTATGGTGGTGATGTTAGCTGATGGTTCTTGACATTGAAGAAATCTGGGAAGGTAAATTTTTCAGTTGGCGCAACAAGTCAAACAGATATGAGCTCGACATGATACCAGTAAGAAGCATTGAAATAATTCAGTATTTAAAACACTGAGTGTTCTTCGTTTCATATCTTGAAAAACAGTTACTCATCTGTACGCACATGTCAGTTTAAATCATCATCACTTTATGTTTTTGTGTATTTTTTAAGCTTTGATTTTACTTTTATGTGGAAAAGCAAATGACGGTTGATTTCATGAGCAGAAACTTGCAGTTATCGAATGAAAAGAATCCTTTCGAATACTTAATGTTAATTGATCAGAAGGGGATAATTAAACATTGGGACTTATGCACATTTCCGCTGGTAAAAATACCCTTTAGTCGTGTCTGTTTTATATTTTTTGAGTAAATTTCGTTTTTTGGTAAACACTAATGAAGAAAATTAGTAGTCGTGTTTTGAGAGAGTGAGTCTGCAGCATTTCAGTAATTTCGAGTCCAACCATCAATTTAAACTTTCTTATTTCATGTAGTAAGCACAATGTCTTCGTTTCCGTAGAGATAAGTGAAAATTTTTCTATCTGCCAAGTCAAGATAACTACCAAATCTATAAGGGAAATAACGTTGCCCTATTTGCGCAAACACGACTGATAAATAGCTCCCAGTGTAACTTATTTCAGCAAAAACGCTTGATAAATAACTACCAGTGTAACTTGTTTAGGCAAACACGACCGCTACCAGTGTACATATACATATCTTGGTTGAGGTGAATACGGGTAATCCTAATTTTTTAGGAGAACCTATATTTATCGTAAAAAATTGCCTCTGTGTTAAAGCTACTTCATCCCAAATATTATAAAAATAATTTCATTCAACTCCATAAGTAAGGACTGCAGTTAACACATAGAAAATATTTCGAACACATTCACTCTTAGAAAACAATGCTTTACTTTCCATTCTATGCGAACAATGACGTATTGAGTAAATTAGTTTCTCAAATATGATCAGGTGTTGCACTTGGGATTCCTAATAGTAATAATACTGCTTTTTTAACCATAAGCAATAATACTGGTTTCTTAATTGACCGTGAGAGTTTCTTAATTGATCCATGCATGAAAAATTTCGCAATTCTTGTTCAAGAACACTTAAACATCAACGATGTGCGTGGATGACGTTTATGCTATATTACCCAGCAAATATATTTCACAATTCCTGGAAACCAAAAAATAAAAAAAATGGCGAAAAATGGACAAGTGTATGCTACTGGAGGCGTTGTTACAGATGTCGTTGTTGCAAGTTCTAAGAAAGGTCTAGCAGTGGTGGTAGTAGTAGTAGGTGCAGGAGTAGTAGTCGTAGTAGTAGTTGTAGTACTAGTAGTAGTAGTCGTAAGATCAGATGGTGCAAGAGACAAAGATAACACTAAGGACAGTGGCGGGAATGTGAGAACAGATGAGCTGGCTCCGCCTGTAGAAGTAGACGGTGGGATTGCATTGAGGCAGTCGTGGGTGTCAGAGAAACGGTCAGGAGTTTGGCACTTGCCGTTTGTTTCATGGTACAATGTGCCTTGGGTTTCACACCGGAAACGCACCTGCCTGTAGCCAGTATTTGCTTTTAGTGAAGGTATGCAAACATAATACCACCTACAGTCAATCGTATTTGCAAAGGTTCCTTCGTGTGTACATTTTGGGGTCGGAGGAATGGGCTTGCACTCTTTTTCTATCGGATGAAACTCTTGATTAAAACCACAAGTTTGAATTAAAGGAACTAATGGATCGTTACAGTTGAGGAACGATCTTGGGTCGAATGGGTCAGGGTAGAGTCCAGTCTCGCCCCCCGAACAGGAACAGAGGGGGGAGACGGGGGGCTTGCATGCCCCTCCCCCGAGGGTAGCGTCGATGTAGCAACTTTCCTGAAAAACGAGAATTTATCAAAAATAAATCTTAATTTGACGATTGAAAATTTTGTGTCCAAAACGAAAATATAATAACTAACAATGTAGTTCCTACCTCTGATAGAGTTAACGACAATAACGTCATTGCAAACAATTCAAAAATTACATAATCTAGCTTTGTATCTCACTGATGAATAATTATATCGATCATCAAAAATATTTACAAAATAGTGGCCCCTACCATTTCAAGTAATCAATAAATTATTCCAGACACTGAAGCTCATTAAAGAAGTTACTTTCATATGTGACCTATGCTTGTTTGAAGACAAAGAAGACCTGATTGTGCCGCAGTACATTACATGAAGAAACCTTATGATGCTCAAATGATAATACTGTTGTTGTAAAATAATCATTGAAATGGCTAACATAATCAAATGTATACTCAAACATTGAAGACGATTCTGATTCTGATTGTAAGACCAAAGTCTGCTGTAAATTTCGTAAGAGGAATGTTAAGATTGATGACTGAAAGCAGAGCTGGCAAAGATTTCGAAGAAAAATAATTTTTCGTACTCAACATTAATACAACATACCGTAGGGTAGCTACAGGGCTGTGTATAGGCCTTGGTTTTCACACAGATAACGGACTGTGCACAGGTACCACACCCAAACAGGGCATCTGGATCCACACACACACGGTCATGTTGGGGCGCTCGCATAGGAGCCATTGGGTCGACTGGTTGCCCCATTAGTAAGTCTGTCCTCAAGTTCTGACCAAGGTAGGCAGTGCCGTTTGTTGCTTGGAGGTAGAAGGGGGACAGGAGTTCCTCTGGATGACCCGAAACTCCATCAGAATATTCGCTCCGAATTACTTCTGGGTGTGCTTCTGGGGTGAGAAACTGTGTCAACTCGTGTTCCTGTCTCTCTTGAACACTAGAAAAATCTTGTATTGAGTTCATAGGTTTCTTGGAAATAAATGGAAAAGTTTTATAGGGACTTTCCTCGGGAACTTCTTCAAGGTTTGCCTTTGTTTCAGAAGTTTGCTTGGTCGAGTTAATTATGGCAAACCTGCTGATCTTCGAACTTGAAGATGTCACAAAATTATTTTGTAGTTCTTCAGACGCTTGTGAGTGTGCAGCCAATGTAGTACGAGCCAGAACTGAGGGCAAAAAGGCCCCCTCGTTGAAATCTGTTGAGGGAATATTTTCATTTTGCTGTTGAATGGTTGTAAGCGCAGATGAATAATCAAATTTATTTTGAGGCACATAACTTGAATAAAACTGTTCATCGTTCGATTCATTGTTTATAGGGACCTTCTCCACTTCTTTTGTTATTGGGATTGGAGATATGACGTTTGAAATGGAATTAGATCCAACGAAGCTGGCATTCCGTCTTGCCAAAAACTTCCTGATGTCATCAGCAGTGACGATCCTAAGTTTTGTGGATCTTGGGGCTTTACTAGCAGCTTTTAATTCATTTATACTAAATTTTTGCTCTTTACCAGGCCTGAAAAGGCCTGATTTCTTATGAGAAAAGTATACTGAGGGTTTTTGTGCGTTTTGTGTGCCAAACACAGAATGAGACCTTCGATTATTTAAAATCCCCTTATTGTTAGTTGAGGCAGGTTGGTTTTTATTTGGCGATGATAAAAACTGTGTAGTTTTTGTGACTTCGCGCTCCTGCGGAGTACTAAACTCTACTGACGATGTTTGGCGAAACGATCGTGAAATTTCAGTACTCAAAGGAAGCCCGCTGTCGCCGGGAGACTCATGATTGATAGTAAAACTGGATTCATTACTTCCACTTTCCTCGTGCTTTGCGAGCTCAAGGCTTTCATTATCGTTCAAAACTCCATTACTTTTTGCTCGGTTTTTGTAGTTTTTAGAAGGTGAACGGAACCATCGAAGAAACCTTGAGTTTTGAGTCCGGGAATTTTTTTTTTCGTGAGTGAAGAACATTGAAGCATTACTGATGGCTGTGGTGGGAATGTGAAGGGCGCTAGTGGAAGTTGAGGGAGCGCCTTCCTGCTTCCTGAAAATGGAAGAAAAAATTGAGCTCAGTTTTTCCAGAACTAATTGGAACGCAATAAATATGACAATAATGTTCTATTATTATATGATTTGCATTCATGTAATTGTTTTAAAATGTCAGCCTGTAAGATCAAACAGCAAGTTACGACCATTTTAAATTGCAGAAAACTGCAGATAAATCTTCTCACTGAGTAATTTATCCCATGATGAGTTCACAGTACCAGTAAATGTTGAGCTGTTTCAGTATGTGCTAAACTGGATCAATGTATTCTAAACGTATTTAATAAATTTATGAATGAAAGTTGGCTCAATGACATTAAAGAATACCGAAAAGACAAGAGAATACCCCATTGAAAGGTTTTGTATTCCATTATACAGGGTGCAGCAACATAACTTCCTTTTTTCAATACGCTTTGCTTTGAAAAAAGGAAATTATGTGGTTGCACCTCCTATTTCTATTTGGTTCAGAGAGGTGAGCAATAACAAGAAAGTTCGTCCAGGGAGGGAGTAACTCCCAGTTTCCCTTTCCTGTCCCTATCCTATGCCCCACAATACCATCAATGGTCGCCAATAAGAATTTTTTTCCGCCTTGGGATTCGTGGAGACAGAAGCTTTGATTACATCAGCAAATTCTATTCCTCGAGTCTGCTGCTGTTCAGGAGAGAGAAAGTTCTAGTAAATCTTCCGTTGAATATATAGATTTATTTTTATTTATTTTAGTGTCTTACGGATGAATTACCCAGTTAAATATCGGCTCTTGTTACATAAATTACGCAGGAGCGCTTATAATACTACAATGCAACTGATACGATTTCGAAAGACTCAGATTTTTTCTATACCATTCCATTAACTCCTCTGTTGTTTAGAATTTCGATCTCACTGTAACTTAGAGTCTTCCATTGCATCTCTCGGATAGACGCCATTCCAACCATTGTGAAACCCATAGGCTGAGAAAATTCGGCATTTGCAGGAAGCAAATAAAGAAGCGTTAAAGTCGTCTGGTGACCCAGTACCTGCTAATGACTACTGATGTTAGTGGCTTGTTTGCCAGGATCAAACACCACTGCGCGTCAGTTTGAAAAATCTGGCAACTCTTGATTTAGAATTGCTACCATGCTCACAGGTGGGCATTGTGTTTGGTAATGTTAACGGTGTCACGTACCAGGATATAGGTATGATGCCTTGAGGAGGAAGTATGGGAAGTGTAATATCTTGAGATGTAAGTAGGACATCATATTCATGGATGGAAGTGCCGAAGGTGTGTTGTAGGGTGGTGGACATGGCAGACGTGTGGTGACCTGGGGTGGAAGTGTGTGATGGCTGAGTCCTAGGAGGGGAAGCATGAGAGATGTGGTGTCATGGATGTGGAAGAAAATTTACATCACAGGTCATAGTTAGTCGCCTTGAATTGAGCTATACGAAGGTCTCGTTACACAGCAGTCAATTTTGGCAACAAAGTACCACAAGGGTGCAGTGGTACTTTGGAAATAATTGAAGTACGTGATATTGAAAATAATTATATCCTAATGGTACTTCGAACCCACCCTTTGCCTGACATTGAAAATATTTGTATCGTGGTGTAGTACTTTGAACCAGCAACCTGCCTGACATTAAAAATAAAGCGGCCTCTTTTATGAGTTGCATCGTTGATCAATACGTGATTTAGTACGGATGGCAGAACTGGCTGGTTGATGCTAAAGTGCTAAACGTTTGAGTCTCTCAAATACAGGCATAGGACGTTCCATTCTTCATTTAACTCTCTTTTTAAATAAACTAGAAAAAAGTTTACGGAAACCTGTCTGAAACCTTTCTGTATTATGGGTTGGCTAAGACAAGGAATCTCGTAAAATTACAAAAAACATAAGAATGATCCGGACTGCAAGGGATAATTTTATTGTTATGAGTCAATTTGCTTCACCTATTATGGAGAGATGAAATATAAAACAGTTGCAGAAGCCGTACTTTGAATGCTCGCATATGTGTTTTGACTTTGTTTTCAATGAAACCGATTTCTTTAATTAATCTGTCATCAGTCCGCTCTCACATGACTGGAGCTACCAGCGTACAGTAGTGAAACAATGACAACACTTAAATTATCAGAGTTCAAATTATTGAACTTAGGAAACAACCCAAAGCATAAACAACTGCATAAAAGTTATAATAAATGAAACTTAAACTATTATTTTATTCAAATCAGACAAACACCCGAGAACGTCATTTAAGAGTAAAAGAAATGCATGCAAAGAGTCGATGTGGGACTCTTAGTAGAATAAACATGAACTTCTTGACCTACGTCTCTTTACTTAGCGTAATCCTGACCTCTAAAAGGCGTCTTTCTTGGAATGACTTTAAGGTCGAGGTATTTTAGTGGTACTGCCACACAGTCTCCATGTGCGCCAGTAACTTAGTATGTATTAGATTAAAAAAACTTATATACCCTCTAAAACCACTGGATTCAGTGGAGTGAGACAATAACCTGAAATTTTAATAAATAGGTAAAAAATCAAAGCTAGCGCTCAAGGTGCACGCATTGTAGAGCTTGGAACTGGAATTAAACGCAGGAAATCATGGTATGTGAATAATAGACAAGGAACGGGCGATGAAAGAAAGAACGAATGACCCAATCGTGATTATAAGTTAATGACAACTAGTACGTATTTTTCCACAGTATGGAATATCATACAATAATTCAAGAAAAGTGTATTGGTACACAACAACGTAAATTTGTTTCCCGTGGGCTTATAGTACAGCTGCTCGCTGATTTTTGTCGTTAACTCGGCACTCACAATGCGAACACGTACGGAAATTTCTCGTCAAGCCTTCAATAAATTCTTGCTGCTAAAGATGAAGGCTTTTTTTTTCTTACCCATTGAAGCATGATGCCCTGTAGCTAACTATTCAAGCTGGGAGGAATTATATATAAACATACATATATATATATATATAAACCATATATTATGTATCTATATATGTATGTAGGTAAAAATACGTATATAATGACTGGCGTAGCCAGTGTCACGTAATTCTAATCAGATGTCGCAGAGGGATTAAATGCTATATATTTTTATCGATGCACCTCATAAATAATCTAGAGAGTTTGTATATAAAAGCATGGAACCGTTCTTATTCATAATAAGGTTTTTCGGTTCATACCGTTACATTGAGACAGGGTACGGAGTTTAATATAAAACATTTGTAATGAAGAGAAGCTTCTACGAGAGCTTTTCTTGTGATTTCCTGTTGACACAGAGTAAGTGTGAGCTGAATTTCCTTGATTATTTGAGGTATCACGTTCATTCAAATTCATAATCCTGTTATGTACAACGTACCTTAATTTCCCGGGGAACACAAGTTTACTCATTGCGTTGCAAAAACAACAAAGACAAAAAGATACATTAAGCGAAATGAAAGAGTAACTTTCCATTGATTTGATTGGTGAGGTTTTGCATACATGAATGTAACGTGAGAGACGTCCAGCGCCTCTGTCAAATTTGCCCTATCTTATTTGCCTTTGTGTGTTGCCTGTACAGGCTCTGACCTGTGCTCAGACCTGTGCTCAGACCTGTGCTCAATCAGACTGGAATTTTGAACGAACAAAATTAGCATCAAGCTCTGAAGTTACTTTCTTTTTTTGAGCCCCAAAACTAAGGTGATCAGTCGTAAATATCAAGTCCAGAATAATTTGATTTTGAAAGTGAAATGTGTTCACTAGAAGGCATTTTATTTACCAGTGCAGTTGGAGCGTTCTCATTGTACAAGACTATTTTACTAATCCGCTATTCAAAAAATTAAATTCCATTGAATAGATTTCATTAGGCCATTAAAATTGTTCTCTGGTATTTCTTGAAACAATTCCGCTATTTCGAGATCAATCTCGAATGTTGAAATCGTCTCAAGACTTATATTTCTTTCATTAAAAACCCGGGGAAATGGGTAAAAATTGGGTGACTAGTAGAGCGGAGATGATTCAGATATTCTCTATTCAGTTTTATATTGCTTGCATTTCACGTAAATAACTCACACTAAACCGTTACTAATGCTCCAGTTACGCTAGACAGATTTATCGCAGTAAAAACGTTCTCGTAACGGTCTAAGTTTCCCGATAAAACGTACACATTTTTTATGCCTGGAAGTCTTGAATAACATCAGATTTCTTCCCACGTGGCACTTGAGTTAAACTTATATTATATTTTCTGTTATTAAGTTGACACAAGCTTCGTCATTTCTGTCTGTGCCAGCAGCAGCAGCTACATCAGCACTGACAGACACGACGTGTAAAGAAGAGTATGTTGCTTAGGCTTCATCACGAGATCAAAGCTTAAAAGCTCCGAGTCACTCGCAGGTCTCATAAGGATTAATGTGATACTAAACGCAGAAAATAAAACTCAGGGTAAACTGCAGCCGCTGTCGACAGTTTCAACAAATTAAAACGAATTTTCAAGAATATGTTTCTTCCCGGACCCTAACGTACCATGTGCTGTCGAAGAACTTACAACTTAATCTCTAAAACTCTTGTTTTTTTCATCATTTTATCAAGGAGAGATCTTGGGCACGAGGTAAACTCGTAATGGGAGTTAAGAACATCATGCACAATAAATAAGATATGTGTGGACTCAATACTTGTATGCATTTGACACGCGCTCACAAATGGTGGGTGTGCGAGAAAAAAAATAATTTTAATGACATGCATTTCTTTTTTATTACTTGTTTGATTATTTGTACCTGCTGTTGTCAATAGAAAATTCCCAGTTACCTCCGTGACATAGACTTTTATAAGCCTTAGCTTGTAAATTTTTTCCCTAACTCAGAAGGAATTTTTTTGTGTTTCGGTACAAAATATGAAGCGATTACTTTTACTGCTTCACTCGATGCACTTAACTGTCAGCCATATTAGTCAGACATGGTGTCGTCAGCAATACAGTCAGACATGTTATCGTCGGTAATACAGTCAGACATGTTGTCGTTAGCAATACAGTCAGACATGTTGTCGTCAGCAATACAGTCAAACATGTTGTCGTCAGCAAAACATTCAGACATGCCGTCAGCAATATAGTCGGACATGCTACAGTTTAGACATGTTATAGTCAGTAAAAGTTTGGACATGTTATGGTCAGTAATAGTCTGGACATGTTACTGTTAGTAATAGTCTGGACATGTTGCAGTCTGTAATAGTCTGGACATGTTACAGTCTGTAATAGTCTGGACATGTGACAGTCAGTAATAGTCTGGACATGTTACTGTCAGTAATAGTCTGGACATGTTGCAGTCTGTCATAGTTTTGAAATGTTACAATCTGTAATAGTCTGGACATGTTACAGTCTGTAATAGTCTGGATATGTTATGGTCTATAATAGTTTGAAGCTGCTATGGTCAGAAGTGAAGTTTAATTTTTTACTGTCCGTTCAGTGTTATTTCCATCCGAAGTGTGAAACTTCCCGTCACAGGCTGTTCTAATTATCTTTCATATTAGTGCATAACAAGCATTTCAATCAATGGCACATTTTTCTATTGAACTTATATAGCTCCATTTTTTATATTGTAATAAGTATCTCAAGACCGAGCGATGCAACTCTCCATAACGCGCGATGGCAGTGTATTTCTATGCACCATATAACATGCACTTTATATTTATAATGTGTTAGATCTTTGTTCACAGTTTACCTATTATAGAACATTGAAAATAAGAACAAGGCTGGACCTCAGTGAAGTTTTTATGCACTCACACAAGGGTGTGAAGCTTGGCTTCAGCATGACTTTGCGTTCTCTCCAGTGGCAACATCCGGTAGCAAATAAAATATCAAGTATTATATTAACAGACTATAATTGTAGTGAAGCAGCAAAGTTTGTAAAAACATTCCAGTTCTCTAATTAATTTCATTAAGCTCTAAACTCAAGAATTGAAGTAAAGTTTCAAAGGGAACACGAGTCATCAACTGGGAAAATTGGAAATATTGATTTGATTACTGATTGGCTACTGGTAGAGTATAAACGGTGTTCACTAATTCAAGTCGAAAACTTTTAAAGCCCACGTGTATTAAACAAACAAATGTAAACAAATGCAACAAAAGAATAGTTGTTCCAACTATATAATATTTGGAAATTAGCCAATTTTATTCAATATCTTCTCCGTCTGCGTACATATCAAGCTGAAACGTTTAGAGAATGACCTGCACGAGCCACGAATGACTTTTTGAGGGATTTTGGGTCATACTTTTTCGAGTTTTGACTTCACTGCTTACAAATTTGGATGACGTGCTGCTGAAATATTCCTCTCCAGTGTGAATCAAATGCAGAAATCGAAAGGATTCAGGTTTGGCGATAAAGGAGGCTCTTCCTCCAAAATAAAGTGGGGCACATTAGATGTTAACAACTTGTGTGTTTTATCAGCTTCATGTAAGGATGCCGAGTCTAACTGAAATGACCACCGGCGTCTTTCAAAATGATTTTTAGCCCAAAGCAACAATGACTCTGCATGAATTTCGCGGGGGTAATTTTCTTGATTAATTTCAATCCCTGTTTCTACAAAAATTAATTAGCTTCTTCCGGTTTCAATGCTTGTTGCCCAAACCATCACTTACGCTATTACTTGCCTTCAAGTGACTTCCTGGGTGTCATTCTCACCAGTCCCAGAGCAAAGTTGTTCATTCTGAACGTTAAATCTTTGCTGAACATCAAATTTCTTTTCGTCACTGAACACGAGGTTGGGTAGTGTGCCTTCGCGAATACGAGAGAGAAGGATTTCAATTGTAAACATGATACCGAATAAAACATTCCTTTTTTTGCCTGGTTTCTGATTGATTTCTTTCGGTTTCTTCTGAACTGCTCTGGTTTTCTTTCAACGTTTAAATTCTAGTAGTTTCAGGACATTTTTTCAATGCTTATTTTTTACTTGTCTAGTTCCTCTGAACCGCTTCAACGTTATCCATGTGAGTATTCTGTTAATTTAAATATATTAGTAATATTCCTGGGAGAGTTTCATGTCTTATGAAACTTTAAAGTAGTATTTTTTTTGTCGAAATAGTTAGGCATTATGATACATAATATTTTTGGAAATAGTATATGATGTTATTATAACAAAATATATATTAAACAGAATGTAATGTTAGTACAAATAACTAATTTAACATTTGAATATAAGGACAGTTATTGAACGTGCAAGAGTATTGGCTATTTACGTAGAGCATCATCAATATCTAACTATGGTAAATAAACCTCGTAATATTTTAAAAACCATACCACTCCAATTATACGTCTGCGTTGAATTTGTTGATCAGGTATGATCGTTATCGTACTGACAATCCACCTAACCACACTTCAATGAGTTTAACTTCCCTGTGTATGAGTAAAAAAATTAACACATTAATTGTGGCACGTAAAAATACAGTTTGTGACAACTAGTGGACCACCCGAATCATCGTACTTCTCTTGATGATCTTGATGATCTTGGTTACGCCGCAGTTAACGTGTTAACTAAAGATGATAACATATGTCTCAGAAAGCAGCTGGTGTTATATTATTCTAGATGGAATTTACCTTGTTAGTGAAGAATCTGAGGCAGCGTCAGCTGGTGGTTTTGAAGAGGGACGTCGCAGGGAAGAATATGTGCGTAGCGTGGTTGAACTGCAACAAGCTGCTGCCTCCTGTAAATTGAAACACAAATAAAGAAACGAAAATTTTAAAGGAACATATTCCATAGCAATCCCCCTAAGACTACATTTTGCTTAGAATGTAAATGCACAAGATATTTGACATTCAGAAGATCAACATTAAATCGAGTGAAAGAAACACTAAGACGAAAATCGTTGCTCAAAGAATAAAAAGAAGAATACTATCCACTGTTTATTTGGTGAATAGATTTATTCTTCATTAATGGTAATTCTCAACCTCCTCTTATAATGCTGAGTCAACTCTTTTACATTGGGAGTACCAAGGTGACCAGTATTGAGTCAACTCTTCTACATTGGGAGTACCAAGGTGACCAGTACTGAGTCAACTCTTCTACATTGGGGGTACCAAGGTGACCAGTATTGAGTCAACGCTTCTACATCGACCATGTCAGAGTGACTAGTAATGTCATGTCAAGGTGTAATAACATGAAGACATAGGAAAGACCTACTCGTATACCTCCCAGTTTTTAGGCCACTCAAGTCCGAGCGTCTTCTGCCCCCGAGATCAATACAAACTGGTTCCAGTGCAAGCTATGCTCATGGTGTCATTCTTAACAAGAAATACCTGACGTGTCGTAGTGTTTCATGATGGTATTATGAACTAAAAGAATTTGCTAGCTGGATGTTCTTAATGATTGGTAACTAAACTCTATCTCCACGTTTAATGATGAACAGCATAAGCTAACTCAATGTGTTCCCATTTAATTTATGACATATGAAATCATATTCATTGATGGGCCTATAAACTAAAAACTTTGGTGAATTATAATTTACACTTGACATAATTTATTACAATGTTAACTTTACTTACATCGTTTTTTACTTGGAGATTTTGTGTTGAAATTTTTCTTGTGAAAAATGATCAGAACATGTAAAACGGTAATTACCTGATGAAAATTCCATTGTCTAACAATATTATTAGAATGCATCAAATGATGTTTCACTTATTAAACTTGCTAGCTATAATAAAAACGGTTTGAAAGTAATAAATAAAACAAGAACTTACTCTAATCTAAGACGGAAATGCACTCATGCGTTGTCTACCAGATCAGGATGGCACAAACAGTTGCGTGCCATTTAAAATTTTGCCAATTGTCTGTGTTTCACGCATCCATGGACTAAATTTTATCTAGTTACGTAGTATGAAAAAATGAATCTAATAATTACGATCAATTCTACTCAGTTTTTTCTCTAACAAAGCGTGTCCTACAGAGAAGCAAGTCGCTTCACAGTTTTTTTCTCATTGGACGGTACGTGTAAGCATGAAATGTCAGACTCAATAGTCTCATCTGCACTGACGCAACTGGGAAGTTTGGAACTTTATTTACTGATCATTTCACACAAACAGAAGCTTGTGAGGAATAAGAGAGAAGACACTGACGAGGCTTGCGAGTCCATTAAGGTGAATGGAACTTTTCGTAGCAAAGTCCGCGTTGTCCTTCACGCGTTTGTCATGGCTGCCAAGGCTGGCATAATGCACAGTCATCTCGTTAATTAACGCACCAATTGAATGTGTCCAGCACTCACCAAGCAGTCTCACATCTTCCTTTTGTGAGACGAAATGCAAAATGCCTTGGTGAGCATTAATGTGAATGAATGAAAATTTTAATTCAGGGGTGTGTTTTAAAGTTTCTTTGATGTGTTCTACAAACTTGGTTTATCATCCCTGTTTAAATTAAAAAATATTGATTTTAATAGAAAGTATTGGGAAACACTAATTTATTTTTTGATATGTGAAAATATTTCTAAAATTTCAGCACTTACCAGTATACCCGTAGTAGAAAGATAGCTAGAGCTAATGGTCTTTCTTATTAGCTAAATCCAGAGCATATTATGTTACTAATGGAAGTGTAATTCCTTATTGAAATTTATATATTAGTGTTGATTTACAGAAATTTTGTAGAAAGTAGATAAAATGGTACTTTGTTGTAACTTTGTATACAACGTTCATCAGGTTCATGAAGTTCATATGTCTGTGGCTGAGTGGTCGAAGCCATTAGTAATTTCAGTAATATAAAAAATAAAAGATATTAAAATATTATATAACAAATATATATATATATATATATATATATATATATATATATATATATATATATATATATATATATATATATTCATTGCGGTTTTTTAGTTGTTTTGGCTACTAAAACATTTTCTGAAAGTTCTTTACAGATTTTAATAATTCTGTAAATTGTTTGCAGCACAACAATTTCCCGAATCTTTTTAAGAGTCCGGGCCTAACAGAAAGTCAGCTCATCGCACCGAAACTCCAGGTTTCTAACTGAGTTTCCAGCTGACTGAACTCAATCCTTTTGCCATTACTGGGGTAACCTGAGCCATGGTCATGCTTGCTCACACTATTTGTGGACGCTTGTCTGGACTAGTCCTGGCAAGCATCTGATGCAATGGAGGAACGCTGTAGTTCTGAGTTAGCATGAATTATTGGTTGAAAGCTTCCAGTGCCAACAAATCTTCATCCATGTGTGTAGATACTTAAAAGATTTATGAAAGATTCTCAAATTTCACCCAAAGTTACACATACAAATGAATTTAATTGTGATAGTTACAGTGAATAAAAACGGTACAAACAAAGAAATACGACGCCATTCCTTTAAAAATTTCTGATTTTCAAATGAACTATTCAAAAATTACTTCATATTTTTACTAATTAAACTAAACTAATGAGGATTAGATACTGCACCTTATCTATAATAGATGTACTCAAAATTTTCTTGTAACAATTTTTCTCAAACATTAATGTGTGAGTAATGAGGTTGAGAAGAAAACTTCTCGTTTTGGTTCAATTTTTTTTGTTCGTCTTGTTTTTTGCCAATCCCGTTGACGATTTGAATCCTTTGAAATTTTAAACTGAAAGACAGAAAGACGTTCTTATATTGTTACATTATAACCATAATGTTAAAGTCTGTTTGATATACTGTGTGTACTAACAGTATGTGTAGTAAATTACCTAGAGTACAATCATACTACTTAAAGCGCATTGCATAACTAAAAGCTTGTCTCATAAACAGTGCAGTTTATTGCTTGGAGTATGTCTCTCGTATGTGACTTGAAGGTTGCCTGATGTTGCAGAACCGTGTTTTTCAACATGAAAAATGATTTAAAATTAGACTAGTGTTGATTTTATTTTTTTCTTTGCCATTTTTAAATTATCCAGTATTCTACTGTCAACAAAATGCACATGAGCACCAATAGCTACGGAACGCATCACATTAGTTCATATTACAACACTTGTTACTATATAGATGATATGAATATTAGTAAGGAGGGCGAACCGACATCCATGAAGAAGGTAGATAAGGACGCAAGTCAGTCGCTACTGTAAGCCTCGTTCAGTGTGTTCAGTGTGTTGATCAGGTGGTCAACACCAAGCCAAGGTTGGCAATCAGTGAACTTTCTAGACATTTCCACACATTTCAAGATATTTCAAGGTCTGCTTTGTATACAATTGGACGAGTCCTCAGATACTGGAAGCTGTGTGTTCGTTGGGTCCTGGCCTGTTGCGCTCTTCAATAAGTATCTCTTCTCACTGGCTGCTAATTTCTTTAAAGAAGTCATCGAGAAGCTTGCGTAACGATATGACAAATGCTTCAACTATCTTTGCGATTAAGTAGAGAAATAAGTAAAACCCTGCAGTACTTTTGGTAATGAAATTATTATAAAATATAATTTGTTTCTTTTATAGCTCATGTGACGTTAAGAAAACAGTTCTCGTATTTTTTTAAATTTTTATGTGATTGTTATCTTCAGACAAATATATTTCCGTGTAGGAGCGGTGTGCATGTCTTGTGATTCAAAAGGCTACTGTATGTATTAAGTGTGTGAGTGTTTTATTATAATTTCCCTATGATATGAATAAAATGATAACCATTCTTATTATTATTATCTCGTCCACTTCAATGGTGAATTTCTCACCCATAAGGCAGCGAAAAAATTTGCAAGTATGTAAACTATTCTAACATATTTATACGTGAGTTTCAATTCGTTTGTGTTAATACATCTGCGCCTGAGTCATATCTTACATCTGCACCTGAGTCATACCTTACATCTGCACCTGAGTCATATCTTACATCTACACCTGATATATATCTTACATCTGCACCTGAGTCATATCTTACATCTACATCTGAGTCGTATCTTACATATGCACCTGAGTCATATCTCATATCTGCACCTAAGGCATACCTTATTTAAACATACTTCACCCACTACGCCAGATGCCTGCCCCAACAAGCCAGTGATTCTCAGTCATTTCGTCTCCCACGCCTCAGTTTAACTCAAGTTTGGAGCAGGAATTCCCACTGGTCTGGTGGCTGATGGATACACAGGACATGACTAAGCAGAAAGTTGCATCCAGTGTGCATTGATTAACTAGACGTTCGATCGTAGCTCATAAGAAAGCATTGAATTAATTGCCTTCAAGAAAAGATTGAACTTTTGTCAGAATATAATTTATCACCCAAAGCTTCTTCGAAGGAAAGCTCCTCGAGTGAAGAACCAAGAAAATTGCTTTCGCTTGTGGTGAAGATGCAACATCTTTCACAGGGTGACGTACTGCAGTTCCGGGGTGTGCAACAAATTCGAGTATACAATAAAATTTAGCAGAGTTCTTGTCTATTATGATAGTAACGATATCATTAGTGTTTGGGTAAAAATAACTTACGTCGTTATTCTGATGTTAGAAAGGCTGCATAAAAATAATCAGCAATATTTGTGTTTAATAAAAGTGAAATAGAGCAAAGGAAGAAAACTACGTTTTTATTTTCGAAATGTAAACCTAACGCTACTTTGTTTCACTCCACTTTTTGGTTTTGCAAATACGTTTTTCGTTTTTACTTTATTTTAATTTCATTACTGCTACAAATTTGTGATATCAATTTGCCACACTGTACTTGCCCTGCCATTTTTGAAGTGGCATGAAAGTATAATAAACGATTGGCCAAGTTTGATAGGAAAGAGGGAAATACATTGGTTTTAAGGTTTTAAGTAATGACTGCAAATTATACTGCTCTTTAATTTAAGAAAAGTACAGTTAGTTTTCATGTGAATTTTTTATGAATAGGAAACACAGGGAACTGAAAACTTTTCACTCTGTGGAAAGCTTCCGTACATGTGTTACTACTTCTACTACTACTACTACTACTACTGCTACTACTATTACTACTACTACTACTACTACTACTACTACTACTACTACTACTACTACTACTACTACTACTACTACTACTACTACTACTATGTGCATTTATTATGAACATAGCCTCATAAATCGAATCTATTCTAATCCATACCCTCTTTGTTTAAATAAGCAGATGACCTGCTATGTGCGGTCTAAATGAATGAGGCAGTGTGTTTTGTACTCAGCTTTTGCAATTAGAGAGTTTCCAGTAGGAACGAAGTTATCAACGTCAGACCAATCTATAGGCCGTCCTTCTGCTGTTTTTCAAGAAACTTCAGCAATTAAGGTGAAACTAAATTCTATCTCATAAAATTTATTGGAAATCATTCGTTTTTCTCTACCGTTATGATAAAAATTATCGTAAATTATTTACCGAAAGGTTTAATCAATAGAGAGCTCTTTTTGGGTATTTTGAATATAGTCTGTATAACATCATATTCTACACGGATGCTCTGTTATATAACGGGTATTTTTTTTTATTTAACTCAGCATATTCAAAGATATACCCACATATATATTCAGCAGACCAGTTTTCACCTTCTATTTTTGAACAATTGTTCCATCAGTTCATGAACGTTTGCTTTGTAAATATACTCTAAACTATGGACAATTAATGCATATATAAGTAAAATATTTTCATCTATTGATAACTAACGCGTTTAGAGTATATTCAAAACATCATCGATCAAAAATTGAAATTTGATGTATTGCTTTTGTCATTCAACTTCATCTTCGGAGGTAAAACAAATTCTTGATGGAAAAGAGTTGTCAATATCTACATTATTTTATTGAACCGTTCTCTGTACTTAGTATCTACAATATTTAGTTCTCTGCAACAACAAGGTACTCGTATGATGGTAGTAAAAGGGGAATGTCTTGCAGCAATAAAAACTTACGTTTGGACTGACTAGGTGTTGGTCAATTGCCATCAAATGTTTTAAATACAACAAAATGTGAAACTATGCTTCGTACCGTCACGTCCAATGTACTCAAAAACTTTGTTCATCGTTGAGTCAGTACGCAGTTGTTTGAATTCTTCAACTTCATGTGAGAATTCATAGTATGCAGGTTTCCATAAATTTTCTCTTTTTATGTTATGCTTTATGGAACGTTTAGTGAGAAGGAAGATGAAGATCATCTAAGAGTAAGTATTATTGCACTGTTCGTTTTGGAGAAGATAAGAAAACGGAAGTACAAACGTCAGTTGTGATGCTTCCTCGTACCGTAGGTTGCAAACACTTATACTTCATTTCAGAAACATTCCAACTTGCGAAGATTAAAAAGGTTTAACGCAGTAACTAATGCCACACCCAAATGTTTCGTGGAAACTTCTCTGTTGCATACACACGGTCGTCGTCCAGGAACGTTGCTGTGTAGTGTGTATTTAGCGAGTAGGAAAGATGAGCCTGAGGCTTAACATGGAGGTTTGTAATTTCTTTAGTCAAGTTCTGCAACGTTTATAAGGCAGGGTTAGAATTTTTGCTATTTAACGAGAGATTGATGATTTGTAGAATGACTTTCAGATTTTTTTTCCCACGCATAAACGTTTATCGCTGTCAGAAAGGATAGCAAAAAAATAGAATAGAATATAAATTTCATTACAATTTATTATAATAACATTTTATACGTTCATTTTTTAGCGCACAGCAGTTACAGCAGAAGTAGAGAAACTTTAGAATCGTATTCGATTCTGTACATACCGGAAAAGAACATTTTTCGCCAATTCTATTGAAAAGCATACGTAAACCGCACAAATGACGGTCGCAATAAATATCACAAATTGTTGTCTACTGCGTGTAAAGAGAAATTCTTCCATTATGAGATTTTACACACAAGAAATACGGTTTGATTTTATTACATTTAGTGAATTGCTTTTGCGCTTCTGTCTTTAGGAACTGCATGCGCACAACCTGTGTTGTGCAAGATTACATGCAGTTCAGTATTGGCGTGTCTTGAGTTCTTTTTCAAGTCATACGGAACCAATATGTGTGCTGTAAACTAACACGTGAATGAAGAAATGTACGACATTGTAGATACATCGTCAATAATTTATTAATTCCCAAGTAGTTGTATTTAATAAAATATATTACTGTTACCCGCCAAAAAATTAGGCTACTCAAACATGAGCTTTCATCACTATGAAAATAAAGCTTTTTTAGAGCTATATCGTCAATATTTTGACGGCGAGAAGAAGTGAGGGAACTGAAAGCCTTCTCCTACTCAACGTACAGCACATGAGCTTGCATGTGTAATTGCACACTCTGGCTACGTTGCCCGTGTGGCTATAAAACGTTCGGTATTAAAATTGGCATGTAGAGCACACGGATAATCGTCAATTAGAAGGAACTTATTCTTTAAACAGACCATCCAAAGCCCTGACGGGTAATACATATAATTCCACCTACATATATTTCAACCCAAGAATGGGCCAAACGGCTCGTTTCTATTGTCTTATTCTGTTCTACATACGAGTACGAGTGTATGTTCATAGAGTCCATGGATTGACCTCCATCACTTAAAACATATGCACAATGCTCGTATTTCTATTCTCCTCCCACTATCGCTTTCCGTTTCACGTCCTATTCTTAACCACATCCTGCGCCAAACTGCTGGCACCGACCGACACACTATAAAGAAAATCTCTATATAAAGTGTTACAAAATAATCTAACTTACATGTAGGTTTAATAGCAGCGAAATAGAGCAACGAAAGTAAAGTGTAGAACAAAAACTGTAGCTACATATATTCTAATAACATCATTTTATTTTGTTTCGTTTTCGTTTTGCAGAGACGTTTTTCGGTCTTTACTTTACTTTGGTTGCTCTATTCCACATTTACGTGTCACATGTTGTTGCTGCACCTGGTTTTGCTAATTAACGACGTGAATATTCTTGCTTTAATTGTCATTGTCAATGCCGGCGTAAGTAAATGAAGTAGAGCCTCAAAGCAACAATGAACTTGTTGAGCTGTAAGAAAAAATTGTTTTCTCAGGAGGTTGTCTTCACACTTGGTTGAAGTAAACACATATTTTTGTACAATTTTGTTTGTACCCACATGAGATACTTTTTGAATGAGTTCCATTAAAAATAACATATAGTTCATAGTGCATATGTTTGGCAGGGTAAATCTCATAGATGTCATAGCATCTTTTCAACATCTTGAATGGAACAAATATACTGAAACACTATTACTCTTCCAGCACTGCCCATGCTATTATTTGAATGAACATAAAGTTCTGCGTTTAATGCAGAATTTTGTAACTAACTTGATACAAACCCAATTCACAAGACATGCGCATACCTAATTTATTCACCTAATTGAATTTTTACGCAACTGAAATCAAAAGAATTTGCAGTAAGTTCGCCATACCGGAAGTTCTGATCATGTGAACAGGCACGTGACTTGTTCTCGTGCAGTAGGCGCGTCCCTTTCATCAATCACGTCTTCATCAGTTTTTGCGCTAATTGCAACGAGTTCATTTTTTCCAGAGCTTTGTGATTTGCGGACCAGCGTCCGAGGATCGAGCGACGGAAGTTGAATGCGTCAGCTTAACGTTTCTGAATTTCCCAGGAACAGCGTGACTGACTCGTGGTTTTTGTATGCGTGTTTTGGAAAGTACAGCTGGGCAACAGACCGCAACAGTTCCTCAAGACACAATGATAGAGAAGCCTTCGTTCGCAAGGTCTTTTGCACATGCTCAAGCAGTCATGTCCAGCCCAAGAAGAGAAAACTCTCACTTCGCGTGAGTAAAAATTGTGCCAATTGTAATTGGACGACTGAGCAAGAACTAACACAATTTTTTCTAGGAGACAAAACGAGGCTAGATATGGTTATCATACAAAAAATTTTATGAAAATACGAGACATGAAGAAATAACTTATAGTAGAAGTATATTAGTACCGTTTCGTCTGATACAAATTATTGAAAATAGAAACTAAACGTATGTAGGCATATATGTAAAAACTGAACGAAATCATTTTGAAATTTAGTATAATAATAAGCTTTTATCCCTTTCATTCGCAGAACCAACATCTGCATTGAAATTATGTCAAGTTTGTAAGACTGACCTCCAAAAGGCCTTAGCATCTTTAGAAACCCGAAATCTTTCAGTATCTAACACTGCGGGACATTCTGAGACGTAGCCGTGAAGAACTCATGCTCCTGGGAGGAAATTTAAGAAGTAAAAAAATAAGCGTTGTTGGGGATAAATAATAAATTTGAAGCACCGGATTAACTTTAGACAGCATATGTAATGTTAAGCTAGTAGGCTCTCCAGTGATGACGTAGCGTGTGCGCTGCCCACACACTCAGCGTGTTGCACACACACTCAGCGTGCGCACGGTTCACTGGAGCTGAATGAGAGCAGAACTGTAAGAAACAACACCTGTGTTCTCGTCACTGGACTCTGTGTAAGAGGAAGTATGTGTAGGCCGTTAGGGGCGCTCAGTAAACGCTTATATTTTATAGATGAAATGTCACGGTTGTTGCTGTGAAGTGATATTCTTTTGAGCATCTGTCAGTGCTTGTTTGCAATACAACCACGAGAGTTTTTAGAGCATGGCGTAGGAAATATTCTGTACTAGTAGAACCACACGTTGACAAATTAACATTTTTTTACTGAAATTTTTGTTTGATTTGTCAGTGGACAAGGTCTTTGCAAAAGAGTTTCCACGTTGAATGATGTGCCTTTGATATCCACAATACAATGTTTACAATACTTATATACCCTACCGAATTTCTACCTATCTAAATCTCTATGAGTGTGAAAGAGAGATGGACCAAGCAAGCAAGCAAGCAACAAACTGTTTTATACAGCGGAATTAGACAGTTCCCGTGGAAATTCCACGATTTAGATTTGACTAATTTGAAAGTATCATAACGATGAATGCATTAAAATTTTTTAACGAATTATTTTTTTAAATGAATACTTTTGATTAATTTTATTCAGAACTTCCTTTCTGCATCTTATCTGCCGATAACATGGCCCAGATAGTACCCGTTGAAATTCCGTGGCTTAAAAGTGATAAAATTGAGGATCTATGACATGAAAAATATTTTTCGGTTTTACTCGTAAATATTTTTCATCAAAACTTCCATTCTGTATCTTATCGACCGATAACATGGCCGTGTAAAAAATAATAGCTAATAACAGAAAAACTGAGTATTTTATAGTGATCCGGTGCCTTTGGTATCCACAATACAATGCTTATAATACATGCATACCCGTTTTGATTTCAGTCCAATAACTTAGGAACTAATGGAACGGAAATATACAGAGAGAGATAGAGACACACTGTCTATTATATGTATATGTAAACTAGCAGACCCGCGCGTGAAAATTCACATGTTTTTTACTGAATTTTTTTCGTTTGATTTGCTAATGGACGCAGGCTTTGCGAACTAATTTCCGAATTGAAGGATGTGTCTTTGGCATCCACAGTACAATGCTTAGAATACATGTGTACGTACCCTACCGAATTTTCACTTATCTAAATCCTTAAGAGCGTGACAGAGAGACGGACCAAGCAAGCAAGCAAACAAGCAACGAACTGTGTATTATTATATACTAGTGTACCCATGCCATAAAAAATGACGGTAAATCTAGTGTATAATGAACACTTACTATACAGTATTGTTGAGCTGCAATAGAAGTAGTTATATCCATTCGTGTCATATCCTAGGTACAGAAATTCAGCATTACTGAAAGCAACTGCGAGCTTGTGTATGTATATTGTAATATGCAATACCCCGCCGAACTCGGTATCCACGATACGGACTCGAGTATATAAGGCTCTGGATCTCTCTAATTTTTTTTAAAGTGACTTATTATAGTGCACTTGTACAGCAAAAATGAGTGTACTAATTTACCAGTGAACTGAAACCAAAACCGCCAGTGTTAATTTCTTCTTATCTATTCTTAAGAGCGTGACACGCAACATATAAATAAATAAATAAATATATAAACACACGACGGTCATTCTTAGTATTTATAGATTAGATAGTAGAATGGAATGATGTGTGAAGTATGGTGTAGAATATACTGCATGATGTGCGAAATATGGTGTAGAATATACTGCATGATGTGCGAAATATGGTGTAGAATATGTATATTTCATGATGTCCGTAGTATGGTGTAGAATATACTGCATGATGTGCGTAGTATGGTGTAGAATATACTGCATGATGTGTGAATGTACGCTCTCATGGTAATGTATTTACTGCCTGGTTTATGTGGAGTTGAACGTGTGTGCACATTAGTGCTGATTAGTGCACATGAGTGCCCATTAGTGCTTATTAATATACATAAGTAATAATTAGTACGTCTTTGTTACCTGCTGATAGCACAGGTGTCTCTGACTAGCACAGGTGTCTCTGACTAGCACAGGTGTCTCTGATTAGCACAGGTGTCTCTGACTAGCACAGGTGTCTCTGACTAGCACAGGTGTCTCTGACTAGCACAGGTGTCTCTGACTAGCACACGTATTTTTGACTAGCACAGGTGTACAGGAAGTGTACGGTAACCTGACAGGTTTTACAGTGCCGGTTTTTGTGTTCCGATCGATCGATTTGGATGCAAAGCTGCGCAGGTGTTGCGGGATATACGAGTTCGCTTACCATGAACGGTAAAAGTAGACGGTCTTTTATGGACCGCTTCACATACTGGTGTCTTAAACTACGTGAACGGTAGAAGTAGACGGTCTTTTATGGACCGCTTCACATACTGGTGTCGTAAACTACGTGAACGGTAGAAGTAGACGGTCTTTTATGGACCGCTTCACATACTGGTGTCGTAAACTACGTGAACGGTAGAAGTAGACGGTCTTTTATGGACCGCTTCATATACTGGTGTCTCAAACTACGTGGACGGTAGAAGTAGACGGTCTTTTATGGACCGCTTCACATACTGGTGTCGTAAACTACGTGAACGGTAGAAGTAGACGGTCTTTTATGCGCTTCACGTGCTGGTGTCGTAAACTACGTGAACGGTAGACGTAGAAAACATTTTATGGACTGCTTCACGTGCTGATATTGTCGAATACGAACAGAAAAAAGTGCCTTAGGGTTTCCTCTCTTCCTTCCCCTCCATCTAACAACCATCAACAGAGCATCTAGAATCAAAAATGGAAGAATCTAGAGAACAAGAAGTGATGTACAACGTATTCTAAGAAAGAGTCGCTGGAGTTGTTAAAGTTTACTGTAATTTATTTCATACAGACAACTGACGAACGTTCTCATTTCTTTACGTACGATAAAGTTGGTATTTTTTCAAACACGTAGAAGATACTGAGAAGTGAAGTAAATCATGGAAGCGCATCATTTCAACGCTTCAAAAATATGTGCCACAGGGGGAATTTTTCTCTCAGTTTGTGCTCAGAAAGAAGATGAGAACAGCGGACGATCTGCATCGCTGGCCAAGCATGTTTGCTGGAAAAGAATTTCCGTTGACCACTCAGATACAATAACAGTAGTTCCAAACATCTCACCATTACTCAGATACAATAACAGTAATTCCAAACATCTCACCACAACTCAGATACAATAACAGTAATTCCAAACATCTCACCACAACTCAGATACAATAACAGTAATTCCAAACATCTCACCACAACTCAGATACAATAACAGTAGTTCCAAACATCTCACCACAACTCAGATACAATAACAGTAGTTCCAAACATCTCACCATAACTCAGATACAATAACAGTAGTTCCAAACATCTCACCACAACTCAGATACAATAACAGTAATTCCAAACATCTCACCACAACTCAGATACAATAACAGTAATTCCAAACATCTCACCATAACTCAGATACAATAACAGTAGTTCTGAACATCTCACCACCACTCAGATACAATAACAGCAGTTTCTAATTTCTAACAGCCCAATAAAACAATATATGGAGATGCTGGGTCCACTTCTCTATCTTTTAGTACAACAGTCTATTGCAATGCCAGTTAATAATTTGTTCCCAAACGAATCAGTTTTGGGCTTGGGAAGAGAATCAGTTTTCTATCGGACGAACAATATCTTTCTTGCTGTCGAAGTCTTGCTGCTTCTCTCTTGCGGTTGGACACGTTTCTATCCATGTTGGCCTTTTTTGTCGGGATTTTATTCTGAAATATCCTCTATTATCTCTTTGAAGCTTTTCAAGAAAATCACAATTTCGAAAACAAAAACTCAATTTCCAAAATCTTTGGCCTGATACAAAGTGGTAGCCAGGTTACTGGTTGAACTAATTTAAAACATTTCTTTTTGCATTATCAATTAAAAGAGAGCGTTCACTCACGATTATTATCCTAGCATGCATTTCGGTATGTCTCAATTTTTCGCGGCAGTGTACCCGTGCCATCAAAAATGATGGCAAAAAATATTTATAAATCTTTCTTGAGATATTCTTTCTCTCGCTCTTCTTTTTCGCTCTCGATTCAGTCATTTTTTCGTTCGAGTGGAGTTTCAATGCTTAAGCTTATTTCAAAGGTAACTTATTTTTCTTGTGACAGTAATAAACACTTAGACTACAGTATTTTTGAGCCGCAATATACCGCCGAACTCGGTATCCACGATACGGACTCGAGTATATAAGGCTCTGGATCTCCCTAATATTTTTGAAAGGGACTTATTATTGTGCACTTGTACAGCGAAAATGCGTGCATTAATTTACCAGTGAACTGAAACCAAGACCATCAGTGCTAATCTATTCTTAAGAGCGTGACACGAATTCAATTTCCAAAATGTTTGGCCGTATACTAAGTGGTAGCCAGGTTACTGGTCAAACTAATTTAAAACTTTTCTTTTCGCACTATCAATTAAAAATATCAAAGCATCATGATGAATTTCTACAGAAAAAGGTCCATCAAAAATTCTATTTGTAAAAATAAACCGATTGTGTATTCTGGATACCATTATGCAAGTGAAAGGGAATTGAATTGCCACAGAAAAATAATGCAATAGAATGATTTCTTGTATTTCTTAAGCTTTATCCTTGTTGCTATCAAAGCTATCGATTAGAAGAGTGTGACACACGGACAGACGGACAGACGTGGCTCTTATTATAGTATAGATTCTCCCTGCATATTTTTTGGTTAAATAGATTTTAAGCAGTATTGGACTATAGTTCTTACGAATTCTTTTTCTTAGCACACGATGTATGTATTTCTCAAGTGTCCAGGGCATGAGCGATATAGCTTCAGATCTCGTTAATAAATTTCAGCCATGCTTTTAGATGTCATCGCTTCATTGACATACTGAACTGAACTTTGAATTTTACTGCCAGTAAGTACCTGGTTTGGGTGAGGCGATAGAAAACGATTAAGAGACAGATTGGGGTTACTAGACGCAGTACGGCAGACCAAGTGATCTTGAAGCCTAATCATCTCTTCGGATCTCGAATTGTCGGCGGAAATTTCTGGGGTAGAGAGTGAGGCACATTACCCTTAAAAACAAGCGGAGGGAATCGGCCAAAGTGGGAATCTTGTTTCTCTGATCTAACGGGTCTCACAGCCGAGGCAGAGGCAGCACCGCGTGCATATGCCTCACTTCTGCCGGAGGAGGGGAGGCGGAGGAGATGAAGGAGGCAGTGAGTGTTGACTTGCACAACTAACCACTTGTTGTCTTTAGCTCCTTCCGTCAAGAGCAAGGCCGCCATGTCTTAGTGTTACGCCATCTTGTCTTGATGTGAGACTACCTTCTCCTGGTGGTAGGACTTGTTATGGTGTAAGACCGTCTTGTCATGGTGTAAGACCGTCTTGTCATGGTGTAAGACCGTCTTGTCATGGTGTAAGACCGTCTTGTCATGGTGTAAGACCGTCTTGTCATGGTGTAAGACCGTCTTGTCATGGTGTAAGATAGTCTTGTCATGGTCTAAGACAGTCGTGTCATGGTGTAAGACCGTCTTGTCATGGTGTTTTGTTGTCTTGGTTTAAGACCACCTTGCCATGTTCTCCACGCCAGACTGATGAATTGAAATTATTTCTTTGCTTGTAAAATGCTGAATATTTGTCACGTCAAGTCTTTATCATTCTGAGGTATTTTACTAGCGAGTTAGAACAATAATTATTTCTGAAAGACATTTTATTTATCTGCAATACACTGGTTTGTTGTAAAGTTTTAAATAATTTAAATCGAAGCTTCTTCTAATGCGACAGGTTGGTTTACTAAAGTTATTTTCTACCAAGTTTTCCTTTTTGCAAAACCTTGACTGTTTAATAAGTTTCCAAGTCGTGCACCTCCATCGAGTCAGTTTTGGAACTTCTATATTTCCACGAACTGCAAAGGCACACAATCTATGCAGCGCTGTGAGAACATTATGCGGCCATGCGGCCACCTTGCTTTGAGACGCGAGCTAGATTGTATTCAGTAGAAAATACTGTTACTTCTGTCAAGCAGAGGTTGTATTACCTTCTAAATACTGTTATTTCGACAACATGAATGTGTATTAAGTTCATAAAAACATGTTTTCATCACCAAGGACTCGTATTGAGTGTTATTTCCACCAATCAGAATTTGTATTAACATCATAAAAATCTTATTTCTATCACAAAGGACTTGTATTAAGTACAAAATGATGTTATTTGTGTAAAACAGAGCTGGTATTTAGCTCATGATGATGTCATGTATGCAAAATATGGTCTTATTCAGTTACTGCGTAGTTAGGCTAAAATTTGGCTACGTTTCTCCTTCGTTCGCTACGTTCACACGAAACAATTATTGAATGCAAGTTTTGGAACCCCAACACCGTCAAGTTGGACATCAGTAGCGACTCGTATTTCCACACCCACACCTGAAGAGCGGGGCCAAGTTTCATGTTAATTCTACAATATTTCTTACTTGGTGCTGAACTGTTCTGTGATCTGTTTTTGGCTTGTTCTTGTAAGACAGTCTGAAAAAACGAAAAAGGCTACAGATATTTCTTACTGATAACCTTGCATGTTCGTGTGAATGGTCTTGCGTATGAAATCTTTTTTCCGGTTTTCAATTGAATTGGTCTGTTCACACATTTGATTTAGAATTGGTAAGAATTCATCGGAGATACGAGTATGCTTTAGTTCTCCACTGAAGTGTGTAACATAATCTTATTCATATACAATTTATCCCCGTACCATTTATTCATGAGCCAGTTATTCGTATATTATTTATTTATATACCAATTATGCAGCAAATATCGATTGATACTTTTGTTCCAGAACGAGCTTTATCTGTACTCAAGTACAAAAACCAGCATACTGTAAACACTGATATTTCGAAATTTTTGTTAGTAAAGTGAAGTAAGCATAAGCAATGTAGATACATGAATTATAAATATGCACAATACTCTATAATTTAATCTGGCCTACCCGCCTTACCTGGCCTACCCGCCTTCCCTGGCCTACCCGCCTTACCTGGCCTACCCGCCTTTCTTGGCCTACCCGCGTCATTTGGCCTACTCGCTTTTCTTGCCTACCCGCCTTCCTTGGCCTACCCTCCTTATCTGGTCTACCTGTCTTATCTGACCTACCCTCTTCACCTGACCTACCCACCTTACCTGGCCTACCCGCGTTATGTGACCTACCAGCCTTCCCTGGCCTACCCGCCTTTCTTGGCCTACCTGCGTCATTTGGCCTACCCGTCTTATTGGCCTACCCGCCTTACTTGGCCTACTTTCCATCGTTTCAAGTAAATGTGGTCTACGTGCAGAATTTTGCTCACCAGCCTTGCCTAGCCCACCTGCTCTGAGCCGCCCATCTGCTTCACCTGACCCACACATAGGCAGGTCACCAAGTAGCCGTGGGCTGATCATTTTGTATAGTTCGTGAGGACCAGACAATAATGTTGAATATGTGATACATGTTTTCCTTACTCCATATTTACAACTTATCACAACAGTTCATTTCTATAGCTTAACGTTTTTAGAACCATAAATGAACAATTATCGAGCGCATATTTTTATTACCTTAGTGTTTCCATACATGAAATTTTACTTCACGTTCATTTAAACTAGCGTAGTGGTTCCCTAAGTTCAAATACGCTTTGTAACTTCGTTGTGATTTTGACTAACAAAAGAATTGCACTCGATTTGAAAGTGCAACCGACTTGTACTGGTGCAGCGCACACAACCGCACGTCGCTGTACCCTAACGACCGCCTGAGTTTGTGTGTCTGCGGTGAGAAGTAAACTGAGACTTTCCTTCCTGAGTTCGATGTCAATAGCATTGTTCTATTGCTAAATGTTGTCGTACTTTCGCATTGAAACAATTTTGCTTACGTTTACAAACGCAGGTAGAATACTTCGGTGGCGACTAATCTAATTATATTTTTTGAAAAATAAAAATAATTTTGAGTTAGAAGGCACCGATGTTTCAGTTCTCACAACAGAAACTTTTCAAGAGGCGGGTTCTCTTAATAAAACAGGCATAGCTCCATGTTTGACGCGCCAAACGGTGTTGCTGGAAAACTTATTTTTCGTCAAGAAACGTTCAAAAGAATATGAAGCAAGTTCCAAGAAAATGGATGTTTTCGATTCAAAATTAGTTTATATGATTTTGTGAACACGAAGTAGCTGAAATAAATTAATATGCATAACTCAACTAAGTGAGCAGCTGTTAAAGATAGAAGCTCCTCTACTTTACCTCCAATATTTCGAGCTTGAGTCATTTCATGTTTGTGTACGAAGGTCATGACTCCTATGAACTTACAGTCTCCAGCATTCATTAAAATCACAATATTTATCTAATCAGCTTAAATATCAATATGAATTACAGGTTTATGAGTCGCTTCATTTCAGCAATTGTGACACCGGTCGAATTGTAGCAGTAAAATACAAAAAGAAGTTGACTTTTACAGTCATATTGTTGATCGAGTTGCTTAAGTTTATCAAATATTGAAAGTCTCTTGACAAAGTTTGTTTGATTTTATTCTTTATACTATTTTTTAAATCGTAAATTGGACAAAGTGAAATGCACGTAGCACTGTGAACTTCATACTGCATGCTAAGTTTGTTGCAATATCATCTCGTTTCTGTGACAATATTAGTGCGAACCATGAAGGTGGAAAAAAGGAGCAACTACGTCTGGTATGAGGCTTCAAAAAGTTTTGTCCTATTCATATATAGGTCAAGGCAAGTACGTACGGTAAAACTCATGTTTGTTTGCACTTACCTGTACGTCAGCAGCAGCAGCAGTGGCAGCCAGGAGCAAAACCAAGGTAAGGAAGGCCGTCTTCATCGCACTGGAGGTACCAACAACACTGGTATTCTAATTTCAACGTCTTTTTCAGTCTTAGTCACACGGTAATACAACACACACGGTATCGAAACACATGTAGCTCATTGTGCTGCTACCTGAGGATAGAATTTTTTACGGTATAAAGAGTTTTCAAAATTACATACTTGCTCACCAGTAAATCTTTTTATTTTGGTAGGCTTCTCCTCAAAGGTCTCGGTTTTTCAGCTGTGTTAAAACGAAGAAGAAATTTCAGGTGATGTCATTTAACTTTTTGATTGTTAGCAAAGTAATATAGCAAATTTAGACGCAATTAATAATGATCTTTAATATAGCAAGCATTACGATTAATATTTGGATAGAGGCTTTAATTTCATAATTATTTCGTGATTGAAATTTTTGGCTTGATAACCGGCTAGCAGAACTAAGATCACAGCTAAATACAATGCGTTAAGTTGAACTGGAGAAACTTAAAAATTGTAATTTTTGGGAGTAGTTTCTTCATAAGAATACTCTAGCTTTTTTATTAGCTTTCGTATTTTTCTTGAACACGAAGAAATGTTTTTTTCAAACAAACAAATGAGATGTTTTGCTTTATATGTTTGAGCTCTGAAGTCAGTAAATCCTATTCAATAATTTACGAATTTATGCGTTATTTTTGCAGCATTGTGCTTATTTTTTACTAATTTTTAACTTTTTATAGTTAATTTTTAATTTAATTTTTACTTTTTGTCGCGAGGTGTGAGTTTGTGTGAGTTGTTTAATTTCTTTGCAATTTAAACAGCAAGAAGGCCTAGAAATCATTAGATTGAGAAATCAAAGCTTAAAATGAAGCACAATAAGGGAGTATAACATGACTAGACAATTCCCGTGGAAATTTCACGATTTAGATTTGACTAATTTAAAATTATTCTAAAGGTGGATGTATTAAAGACTTGCGACGAATTATTGTGGTTTAACTGAATGCTTTTCATTAATATATACGAAACTTCCATTCTGTATCTTTTCTTCCAATAACATGACAAAATTTCTTAGCAGTAGTACCCGCTGAAATTACTTGTTTTAAAAGTGATAAAATTAAGGATCTATTAAGCAAAATACATATTTTAGTTTTACCCGTGGCACTATCATAATCTGAATATTTTTCATGAATAGATACAGAACTTCCATTCTGTACCGTATTTACCGACAACATGGCCGTGTAAGAGAAGAAAGTTATTAACGGAAAAATGGAGTATTTTACAGTGATCCGGCGGCCTTTGGTATCCATAATACAAGGTTTGTAATACATGCATGCCCGTTTTGATTTTAGTTCAATAATTTTTCTTCAGTAATAGATAGGAAGTAATGGGACGGACACTCACAGATACAGAGAGAGAAAGAGAGAGAGAGAGGGAGAGATGGAGATACATTGTCGATTATATACGTAGGTGGTATGTAGAAGAAATGAACCCTCTGACATCAGAACAGAGTTCTGACTGTAATTACCAAAACACGTACCATAGATACTATACACTGGAAAAGATATAGTATCGTTTATCCTACACAGGAAGGTAGTCTTTTTTACGAGAAGAGTGCATCATGAGAGACTTGTCAGTGCTTTCACTTCTGTATTGTTGTTATCAAAGCCTTGAGTGTTATCAGTATAGTAATAGTGATACGTAAAGTGTTATCAATGCACTATATTATGTATCAGTATAGTGTGTTGTTAACACAAGGTGGCAGGACTGGCACCAGGCATCCGTCAGAGCGTCCCGTCGCCTTGAAGGGGCGACCAGAGGCGAGATTACGAGAGAACCTTCTTCCACAGCTGTTGCTGGGACTTCCCTTACCCCGTGAGTTGAGTTGTGTTGAGTTGAGTTGAGTTGAGTTGAATTGAGTCGAATTGGGTTGAGTTGAGTTGAGTTGAGTTGAGTCGAATTGGGTTGAGTTGAGTTTAGCTGAGCTGGGTTGAATTGAGTTGAGCTGAGCTGGGTTGAATTGAGTTGATTTGAGCTAGCTTGAGCTGAATTGAGTTGAGATGAGTTGTGCTGACTTGAGTTTAGTTCAGCTGAGCTGAGTTGAGCTGAGGGTTCAGATTGTTGTCCTCCACGTGCCTTGGCAGCCAATGCTAAATCTGTTTTTTCGAACTGTTTGTCATCAGTTTTGTCAATCACTGCCTCTGAAAAAACTCCTCTCTTTGTAATAAAACTTTAAACCCCCGAGTTTCATCAAATCATTTTGTGACACGTCTTTTTGATGTCCCTTTACCACGAGCTTAATGAATTTTAATCAGAGAATCTTCGTCTTAATCAAGCGGAATTGAACTCCTGAATGAGCGCTACACTGATGGTCATACACGTTCTCTTTAGCTCCTTTGCAGCCGGGGAGTAACATACGGAGGGTCTAACTCTGATGCATGTGTTGCAAACTCGTACTAAGTAAAAATGTAGTGAATGCAAAACGAGGTAAATTTAAAAAATAGCTATCTGCGTAGCTCCTACTGGCGTCTCATCCTAAAGTTCGCAAGACACATCCAACTTGTTTTGATGTTGTACCTTCAAATGTTTGAACAAGTTCAAAGTTTGCACAATTTGTTTGAATAGAAAAAACAAGTCTTTCCGCTTTTACATGGAGGTGAAAATTCCTGTAAGGGGCTTTCCAATTTCGCTGGTTCTTTAGTTTTCATTTTGTCTGGCCGATATTTCTGCAATGACATCGACGCGCACTATGAACACTTGCACCAACATTGTCATCAATTACATAAACTCCATAATCAAATACGTACATACATGCACTAGTCGCTTATCGAAAGGCTTCAACCAATGACACAAATGCTGCAAACATTACAAGTACAAACACTACAGTCAATCAAATACGCACAAATATAATAATAGTAATTATATTGAACGTGTGCTTGAAGAAAATATGAAACATTTGTATAATGACAGTATACAACTAACCTACATGGACGACATTGGATTGGCGAAGATTCTCGCTGTCCTGTTGTTCAAATATTTAGTGCGAATAAAAATAAAGTCAGCCCGCAGTCTTATTATTTATTTTAGAGTTTACGGGCACACCGTTTTCGTAATTTTTGATAAGTCATTCTTCATACATAC